>PPHD01001832.1:0-39778 GCA_002909625.1 Bambusicola thoracicus
CACTACTGGACTGATTTTTTTTTTAAATGAACTCAGCTTTTTGACTAAGATAAGTTAATCAGATATTTTCTACTTGTTTAAAGAAAAAGATGTTTCACATTCACAAACTCTCTTGTTATCTCTAATGCTTAGGATATAGGCTCGGAATAACTAATAGAACTCAATCTCTAGAGGAAATATGGCCAAAAGGTTTATTTTTTTCCATGCTATGATTTTCTTCAATACAACAAAAGCTCAGGTGGGCAATAAATTCATTGAGGGTAGGACAACATCCTTATAAATCTAACCATTTTCCTGTAAAAACAGCAGATACTTGTCAGTTGCTCTTTCCTTCCCTCCCCTCCCCCCGTATTTCTGTACTTTTTTTCAAGAAAATATAGATTTACTAAATGAAATACAGACTCCTCATACTTGAATTAGTGCTACTATAAAAGATAAAATCAAAACAGACCCTCCAGACCTTGCTTTGACAGAGAAAGAGAAAAAACATACACAAGAAACATTTAGATGCTGCACTAAGTGTCAGGAAATATAATACCAGATAACTAGTCCTGAATTACCCAAAAAAAGAGGTGATAGACACAAACCAGCTCAAGAACAAAAGAAAGATTTGCTTACCTATCTTATGGATCAGGGTTCACAAAAGACTCTAGTAGAAGGGATCTCCAGGTAGAAAACCACCCCTTGTAGCAGACAGCCCTTAAAATGAGGCTTAGAGAGGGATGAAACCAGGTTCCACCCCTTCCGGTCACACAGATTGTTTTCACCTGTGCTCCCAGGGCTGGTTGTGTCCCTTCAGCATGTGCTCAATCGTTGGTTCAGGCCATGACTTAGCAATTCCCATACAACTAAGGGAGTTCGGTGAGCAATACTGGTGATAGGTGAATGGTTGGACTGGAAGAGCTTGGAGGTCATTTCTAACCTTAGTGATTCTATGATACTAAGAACAAACGTGACAAATGTTATGCTGATCAGCATGGTACTGGAAAGAGTTCAGATGATATTATGAAATTATCTCAATGACAACGCCTACATAAAATAAAATAAAGCGGTCCTGGTCAAGTCGTAATAGTTCAAGATTACTTGTGAAGAAACATCTCCCATTCTAACTTCAATATAATTATTTCTAGATTTTCTGTTTTCAGAAATAGAAACTTTTCAATGCTGAAATACCATTATTCAAATCATCTGCTGGCAAAAATCAGCCAGGCTTCATTATATATCTATTTGTACCACCTGAGATTCTGACTAGAGGTATTTTCCTGCCTATGAGTAGGAAATGAAGCAGTAGGAGAGTTTGAAAGCTAGAGAGCCCTAAAACCATACAAAGAATGCGTTCACAGAATAGATTGAGTTGGAATGGACCCACAAAGATCACTGAACTCTTCACAGACTGCCCACATCTACATCCTACATCTGAGCATTGCCCAAATGCTGCCTGAGCTCTGGCAGCTCTGAGCTGTGTCCACTGCCCTGGGCAGTCTGTTCCATGCCCACCATTCTCTGGGGCAGATCTATTTCCTAACACCCACTTGACCCTCTCCGTGTCCAGAACAAAAGGTGTGCTAAATGTTCCTATGGACAGAACCTCTTGACTTTTGAACAGCTTTATAATATGGGGAAGAGTGAAGCAGGACTGCTTACGCTTGTAGCAATGCACTTTGGTTACTGCTAGTTTAGCTATAAAAGAAAGAATAGTTAGTGGAAATATGAGCAGATGTTTGAAAAGCTTTTAATGCAAAATATGATAAAACAATGCTTTTCATAATTGGAGCACAGTTGTAGGTCGGGATGTAGGTGTAAATGCTGCACCTGTTGTGGAGCTGGAAATCTTCATTTTGCAATGGCAAAATTTCCCTCTTTGCTTATGGACTCAGTGAATCATAAGAAATCAAATTTTCAACTTGAATAGAAACACTATTGTTCATTCTGCATCCAACTGAGAGCACCCTAAGCTCAGGGAAGAAAAATACCGTGTTTAGACAAAGAGGAGAAAAATCCCCAGAAGATTTACATGTTTACATTTAAAATAAAATATTGATTGCTTGAAGCCATTCAGGGATTTTATAAGTTGGAAGGAACTCGGAGAGGGGAATAGACTAAAGGATACAGTGCAGGTGGGGAAGGAATAAAAATGCAATTTATCACCTGCTTATGAAGTTCATTACATAAATTTCAACACCAGGTGGGTTTTTAAATGAGATGTGCATATACTCCTCAACATTTCCTGCAAAATATCATCAGCCTTCACAGTAGTTTAGCACTGGATGCAAGTGCATTAGAAAGATGCAGGCACTTATCAGTACATAAAATATATATACTCACATTCTGCCGTAATGGTCATTACCATGGGCTATAGGGCAAATAGGTTTCAATTGGTCTTTCAAAGTTCTATTTTAAATACTGCCAGAAAATTACAAATGTGCTATCTAGTTGCAGGGAGAGCTTGGGAAAGGAAAACCTATTATCCAAATGTGAGTGTAGCTCAGGAAAGGCACTAACACTTGCGAGCAATGCCATGAGATTAGCTCATAGCAGATTGTCAAGGTCTTGTCAATTTATAACGTTTAATTATATAGATCTTATGTTATAATTACACCTCATTAGTAGCTTTGGTTTTCCTGTTGTCAAGGCATTTTAGTGACTCCCGTTTCCAGATAAACTGTATCCAAATACAGACAGCCTATTAAGATGATTATCTTTGCTAGTAGAAAACAATTTAGCTCAAATCATTTTTAAAGGGGCTGCTAATTATTTATTCTTTTCTGCTTACTTTAACAGGACTTCATTATATTTTTTTTCTGAGAGTAAAGATATTTTCAGTCCCGCCTCTTATCCAAAAATGGGAGAAGCTGGAGGGTAAAGGAGGGGGAATCTATGTCATTGTTCTGTACCCTTGAAGAGAATAAAGCTGTAATAGTTATCTATCACTCTGCAACTCCCAAGTAGGAGAAACAGTCATTACTAAGAACAAGAATTTCCACAGCTGGTGATAGGTATGAAGTACAAGAGCTGCTCTGAAGGTAATGCCTTCATTCTGTTGGCCAGTGACGTCAGATGCAGATGTTGGTGAGATGGCAGTACAGGTTAAACCTTCCCACCAATCTCCCATTGCATTTTGTTGCTGTGCGACAGATGACAGCAGAGGGGCAGTCTGACAGTATGGCGTCTGACTCAGAAGTGTGCATGAAGAAAGGTGTGTCACTGTATTCCTCCATGCAGAAAAAAGGCTCCTGCTGACATTCATTGGCACTTGCTGAATGTTTACAGAGATCAAACAGTGACTGTCAGCACAGTGAGACAGTGGGTTGTGAAATAGTGTGAAGCAGTGGGTCACCTCTGCAGGAGCAGATATTTGCAAGCATAGCATGCAGGCTCAGTCATCAGTGGTGAAAATGTATACCTAATGGTTGTGACTATGTTGAAAAAGAGTGTTTTGTAGCTGAGAATTTGCTCTATCAAATCAAACAGGGCTATGTTCTGTATCCGAAGTTGTTTCAATGGAAATTAATAGGAGGCATTACTTTAGGAGCAACCTACAGGTAACCATTGCTGTCAGCTGGCTTTTCTAACTAAGAATGAGATTCATTTCCTAAATAAAATTCATTCAATTTTGTGTATGTCGTAACTTTTCACATTTTAAAACCAAAGTCAGATCTTCCTCAGGATGAATTCATAGAATCATACAATATCTCAAATTAGAATGCACCCATAATGATCACTGACTCCAGCTCCTGGCTCCACATAGGACCACCCCAAATCCAAACCCTGTGTCTGAGAGTATTTACAAATGCTTCTTGAACTCCAGCAGTTTGGGGTTTTGACCACAGCCCTAAGGAGACTCTTCCATGTCCACCACACCCTCAGTGGATATTCTCCTGATATCCTACCTGAACCTCCTCTAAATTCCTTGAATGTAAGTGTCAAAAGCGTAGAAACTGTAAATGTATCACCACGATTTGGAGCTACATTAAAGCACACAGAACCACAGAAACAATGAATAATAGAATGGCTTGAGTTGGATCTCAAAGTTCATCCAGCTCCAATCCTCATGCTGTGCGCGGGGTTACCAACCACTAAATCAGGCACTACCCTGAACTCCATCCAATATGACCATGAACAGCTCCATGGATGTAAGTGTCAAAATCATAGAAACAGCTTCTATGGGAATCTAGTCTTTCATCTCTGGATGCCCTTCAGCTCTCCAGCAAATGTGATTAATGGAGGCCTAAGCATTAAGTGTCTCTTCTGAACCCAGGTTACCACAGGGTAGCACTTGTGCCTCAGGTGTTCTCTGTCCTCCTTCTAACAGCAGGGGTGCAAAACAAGAGCCTTAGTTGCCAGCATCATGAGACGTGATTGAGTAAGGCAAGCTTCCAGGAAGGGGGAGAGAAGCAGAAAACAGTGAGATAAAGCTGAGGGCATCATGGGCCTTCTCTACCAACATGCAGCCACTACTTATGGTACAGTCTCCTATTAAATAATGATGACTCACTCTCCAGACAGTAATTTATTTATATGCCTGCTTTAATGTTTTGCAAATCACTGCTTAAAAAATGCCCAGCTGGAAGACAGGAAGGCTTGGGAGACAGAGAATCAATTTGATAGAGAATCATATTAAATAAAAATGACATGAAATTTGACAGCAAGTGCTCGTAGTTGGAAATAAAAACTATAATCATCCCCAAAGCAGAAATGCAGCCTCATTGCTGGGACTGGTTGCTATAGCTTGAGAGACCAAGTTTTTACTGTAACTAGTAGAACAGCAACAAAAAAAAAGTCTGGAAGAAGAAAAGAGGCATTAATTTATACTCAGTTACAGCATTTCTTCCACTGAAACATCCTATGAGCTTACAGTTTTTCAAACCAGAGAGAATACTGTCTTGAAAAGCTTGCAGTTTTCAAAGTCAGAAGGGAGTAACATAGTCTGACCTTTGAAAAATGTGCTATACCTTGTAAGGGAAAACCAACAGAACCAGAAAGAGAAAGAGGAAACTTTTAAAGTGCTATCAATGTCACAGAATTATGAAAGGCTCTTGGAGTGGAAATTAGCATATAGACCACAGTGGAGGCTTCTGTGCTTGCCAGAGTGGGTATGACAGTCTGGGTTTGGTACCTGGATTGGAAACAAGATAAGGACAAATAGACGAGACAAGTCTAAGATACCTATTTGTTACCTGGGCCACTGAGGATTTGCCTTGCCCATGTGGCTTGATTCCCCTGGGTGTGCAGAGGGGAATGCCTGCCTCTGTGAAATACATTCAGCTTCACAGCTATTAACTGCTTTATGAAGGGCCAAAGTTTCCAAGGGACTTCAGGTGGGGGATTCCAAGGCCATGGGGCTGAGGATCAGCATATTACAGGCATTTGTGAAAATTTCTTCTAATTGCAATGAATTTGAAAACATTTCAGCTGATGTCCTCAGTCACTGCCCCAGGGTGTTCCCTCATTCCCTTCATGCCCATGTCTTGATAGAAGTTAACTACAGTAGTTGGGTAGCTTGAAGCAGGTTAGCTGCTCTTGGCATTTCCTCTTTGATTCCTGTTAACTTTAATACATTGCTTCTATTTACACTATTTCCATCTCCATCCACCCACCTTACCCTCAGCCTGTAAGCACAACCTGCCATCTGATCTACTCTCTGTTTGGAACTGGTGCTTGAAACACAGACAGGATTGTTTGCAGGAAAATAAGAACTTGGCCAACAATAGTCACTCTCCTCATAAACTAAATCAGGGTTGCTCCAATGCTGTGGTTAAACTACAGCGTTACCTATCTTCCCTCCATAAAAGGTGCCAGATGTTTCACTGCAGATTTAAAGGTAACCAAGGTCGTGCCTGGATGGATGGTGCAGACAGTCCTTTTCTCCTCTGTGCAAGCTCTTAGCTCCCTGGATATGAGCCAGCTCCTGTCAGGAAATCATAAAGCCCCATAAGTCTAACACAGTTAGCCTTCTCCAGAACTACTAATGCTCTAATGCGATTATGCAACTTCTGGACTGGAGCGTCAGAAAAGAAAGATCTTGGTGCTACATAGACATAGCAATGCTTTTTCCTTCAAATGACAACTTAACCGATGGTTTGTGCCTTCCAAAAAGCCACAGACGAAATTTGCAGCCATATATTTTATCCCTCCTCCCAGACACGATGTCCTCTGCACATACAGTTTTCTTAAGGGTATCTTGTGTACAATCAAAGATACATAGGTCATTTGGTAGGAGGCCAAACGCTAGTGGAACGAGAATCTTGTTATTGTCAGAACTCTCTTCATTCCTGATAATAAAGCAGCATAGAATGGTGTAATTCTAATGTTATCCTGAGGAGCACAATAAAAAAAATCAGTTAAAGCACCTTGGGATAAATCCAGAGGTGAAAAATCAACCCGTGCTCTGAACTTATGCCACAACCTAATTTCACCTGAACTACTTGTCCATGGATGACTGGTCATCTGAGATGGGAATCACGCTGCCTATCCTCAGTCTCTCCAAAATTAGGCATCTTAAGAAGGCATCTGTTTTTAAGGATAATATGAATGCACTGTTGGAACAATCTAATGCTCTCCATTGGCTATAGGGGAAGCACATTTAATTGGCTTTACTAAACACTTAACTGACTATGAAGTGATTCTGACCTTCAGAGTCCAGCCATGCCAGCCCCTGAGCACAGATGTGATCTGAATGCAGTGATCTGATGTGCAACATAAATTCAGATTTCTCACTATTAACATGAATTTAAGGACTATTGTTTGTAAAGATAATTAATGACAAGATTAGGATGAAAACACAGAGCAGCCAATGATCGTGTCACATCAGTTCTTTGGTTGTGTGACTCTACGCTTCATGGTGTTATTTGTGCTGAGTTTTTGCTGTGAACTTCAGTGACTGAGAAACACTCACTGCGTTAATGGCTGCACAAAACCTGTAGCTGCTTTTATGCACTAGAATAAGTCAGACCTCCAGCGAGTGTGTGCTTTTATGTTTGCAATGATCTATCCCAGACCACAGCATAATTCAATTAATGCTGTATTTCTGTTTAGCGTGTCCACCAGCAATTCACATAAAACCCATTCCATCAGCTGCTCATAAAGTGCTCGCCAATAAATCCTAGCCTAGTGGCTGCTTAATGAAGCAGAAACACATCTGGGTTTGGGGCTGAAGTGCTTAAGCCACCACCCAAGGAGGCAGGGCAGCATGTGGAGGCAGAGCACAAAGGGGAGGTTGACAGTGAGATGCCCCCAGAAGGTCTGGGACAACACTGGTGACTTTGCCCTTGGGAACACCAAGGACGGATCGAAATGGCAGCTGTGCATGGAGGGGCTGCATCCTTCTTTGTGGCTTTTGCAAAAACACACACATCCAGGAGGTGGATATCATCCACCTCAATGTGACCTTTCACGGTGCAATTCAATTGCTCTCATTGTGATTATTGCATTGGGTGCTGTTACACAGTTGTCTGCTTTTCTGCTTCTTGCTATCTTTCTAATTTTCCCCTACAGTTCTTCTCTTTGGCTGGATGGCTGTTGAGAGCTTTCAGTTCCACTTAGTTTTGAGTTCACTGAAATACTTTTTGACATGCAGAAAAAAAAAGCTAGAGTAGGGATTTTGTTCTCTGTCCTCTTTCTGAGGTATGTGAATTTAATTCCATACTGCTGTGTAGACTATAGGCAGTCTTTCCTCCTCGAGAGAGAGAGGAAGAATCTTTTGATCCTAAGACACTGCAATTTCATAATCTCTTTGTGCAACACATTCAAAATTTAACAGTAAGAAAAATTAGAACACGTGTAGGATGGATTACACACCACAGCAGTGAGTCTTGGTAATTTTCCCTCTTACATATGACCTTCAGTGTGGCTTAATTTTGATGTTTCATTTTTCCTTCCCTTTGCTCTGAAATGCATATCAACACTACAGTGTTGTTCAGTTCCTGCTTGCCAAGATTGCTTTCATTTGGCTCTGCAGACAGGCTGCTGAAATCTGTGGAATTACCTTTGTGGAAGACCCAACCTCTATTCTCAGGCTACACCAACAGTGGAATCTCTCTTTCTCACTTGTCTCTCATTTTAATTTCCCTCTTTTACCATACAAGAATGTAATATTTACTTAAATATTTTTATTGAACAGGAGTAGCCAGAACTTTATGCACAGCCTGAGTTAAGAAAACAGTGCTGTTTTGGAAAGCACATTTAATAATGTATGATACCTATTTGATGTATTCCACCTGATACCCCTCAGAATCACATTTGTCCTTTCCATGATAATGCCATGTTGGTTCACATCTATACTCTGATGGACCAGTTTACCATAGTATATTATTGCAACTTTACTAGATTATTTGTGCCTAGTCTCCTCATGTGTGACCTTATAAATTTAAAATATTAAATCTCATCCAATTTCTCCAATTTTAGTTCCTGTTCAACTATTTCAGTACACTGTAGTCCTCTGTATCATGATGCCTCCCAGTTTTTGTCTTCAGTTTAATTAGCATCTTCTGACTTTTTTCTAAGTTAATTAGTGAAAACATTAAATAGGATCATTCTTATCTCCTACTCTTTGAAAATCTCATCAGAAACTCTTTCCTTCTCTGGCTTACTGACATCCTCTCATTGCTTCTCATCCTCTTACTTTATAGATACAGTTCCTCCTTTGTTCTTCCACTGAAACAGACACTTCTTTTAGAGCATTTTCCTAATAATTTTATTTCTATTTAAAAGGGTCAATCTGACATCTAATTCAGCAGTTTCCAGAGCACAAATTTTTATTTCAAATGACTGTTTTCCATACCAGTGACAAAGAAGAAAATGTTTTTCTTGTCATAACGTCAAGGTTCATAGCCAGTGACTTATGCCATGAAGCGATCCATCACCTTAGAAAGATAGCATACGTTTGGAGCAGGAGTTTGGACTGCATAATGCCCTGATGCTCTGTCCCATAATAACTAATAATAAATAATAATAAGTCTGTGATTATAAAAAAAGTCATATTTGAGTGACCAGGAAAGGAGGACGGTCTTATTGCTTGGCTAGAAGAACAAGTATCCCAGATAGGCTGCACAGTCTCCAGTCTTTCTCCAGCCTGGATGAAGCCCCATGTAGACTGCATTGATGTCACAGCTGATCCTCCTTTGTACCTAAATTATGTTATCATTCTGTGACCTCATATCTTACCGTAGTCCATCCATCCAGAAAGAAAACTATCTGTGCTCCAGGTCACCTATATCATCAAAGAAATAATAAATAGAAAAACTTCTCCAGGGATAAAGCTTCCTGTATGTACATATATACATATATTTATATATATACATTCTCGGGTGGAATGAACCAGCTATCACTCTTCACTGACTCTAGAAGGGATGCTTGTAAGTGTCCAGCTTGGATTAATTGTGACTTTATATGGCTAAAGTTATCAAATGAATCCTATATCAAAACATACAATCCTTAGAGTTGGAAGGAACATTTAAAGGCCGTTTAGTCCAACTCCTCTGCAATGAACAGGGACACCTACAGCTCCATCATGAGCACCATCCTGCCTGACTTTGGATGTCCCCAAGGATGGGGCACCCTCCACCTCTCTGGACAATCTGTGCCAGTGCCTCACCACCCTCACTGCAAAAGACTTATTTCCTTAAATCCAACCTAAGTCTACCCTCTTGAAGCTTGAAACTGTTTCCCCTCGTTCTATCACCACCGTACTCTACATTTCACAAACTGCTAAGTTAAAAACAAAGTAGTAGAAGGAATTCTTATTACAGTTACATACACATCCACTTTCACTACAGTCACTTGACCGGCTTTTTGGACAGATATCTTTGTTTTGTACTTCTTGAACTAAGATTGTGAAAAAGAGAATGGGGTATGAATGTCTTCTGTCTGTCTTTTCCTTATACCATTTGATATGAGAAATGTCTCACTATTCTGTCTAGAATTATTAGGAAAAAGCTTTCTGCATGATCATGTTCAGAGAACATAAAATAAAGCTGTCAGAATTGTTCAGAATCAATCTCAAGTTCCTCACATACACTCAAAACAAACCACCACGTGCACTTAACATGCCACACGGTCTGCAGTTTCTCCTATCCTATAAATAGTAACTGCGAGGAAAACGTTGGTAAAACGTTGCCTAGGGATGGAGAGTTACTGAGATTATGATGCAGTGCCTGGAGCCAAAGGCTGAAACTTCTTTGTGTAACACTGAGAAGACTTTTTTGCTGTCCTGAGGGCAATATTTTCCTCTTCAGCTGATCAAAACAAAATGCCAGGAAAGTATTCTGAAGACGTCCTCTGCAATCTTTTCCCCACACAAAAGTGTATTGTCAACGTGGTTTCATTCCGTTTTGCCTTTCAACACCATCTACTAGTGAATAATGTGCAGGTTGCATGTGTTTCATATAAATAATAGAAAATAATCAGAATCGCAAACGTTATGCCTGTAAAGTCAAAATAGGTAAAACTTGGGAAATGCCACAGTTAAGTTTTGGTCATGCAACTTGACCTTGCCTCTCCTGTTGCTCTGTCCTAACTGCAGTTGTTGCATATTATTTTCCAAAGGCATATGATGCAATTGGGTTACTTCAATCTGCAGCTTTGTGCCCCCATTACAAAGCATCACATTTCCAAAATGTTCGTATTCCATGGACTGCTTATTTTCCCTCTGTGTCTTCAAGCCTTCCATCCTTCCTGTCTACCACTTCCTCTCTTCTTGAAAAATAAAATTAAACAAAGTAAATGAAGGAACCAACCAACAAGAGGAAGACCTGGATGTGCCTTGCAAAATTTCTTATTATGAAATACAGGAGAGCCAGGAGCATTGCTTACTTGAGTTTTATTTTGGTCTTTGTGTGAGAAAGCTCAGTTTAAAACCAATTGGAAGGTGGCAGTAGAAACCTTCACATCCTTCCATAGATCCTCTTGTAATGATCGATGCTTTCCATTGGATTGTTGGGGGCTGGTGCCGCTATTTAGGTATTCAGTGCTCCAATAATGAGTGCTATCTCTATAGTCTGTAGAAAAGTAACTCCCAAGGTTACAAAGGGTATTTGCCATTGCAGAGAGCAAGTGAACAGAACGCAGAATCACAGCTCAGCACCTTAATTGTGGAATCTTTCTGCCAATTTTCCCATGCTGTTTTCCTTTCTTCCTTTTCTCCTTCTTAATTCCTACATCAAACAGGAGGATTACCCTAGGGATGTGCATGGTACAAACGCCCTGACAAAGTGTTTTACATTGCTCATAAGGTTTATGAATCTCATGTGAAACTGCTTCTGCCTGATAGGTTTTTGAAATCTACATTCTTCTATTAATTTTCTTTCTTAGCCTTGCAAACACATATGGAGTGGATTAATGTTGGACAGTTATTGTCTGTCAGTTAATATTATATGTGTCATGAGGTTTATTTGGAAAGGAAAGTCAGGGTGCTGCTTCTTCAAGCATAAAGCAGATGTTTAATGCTAATGGTGAAAACAGCACCCCCTGAAATCAATTTAATTATCTGCATGTGGGAGGCTAAACAAACCTACATGCACTTGTAGGATTGGGGCCCTATTAGTTAAAAATAATGCATGTATTGTGCAAGATTTCCAGCTAAGACAGTTGATCCAAGACTAGTCATAGACATATTAATTGCTGTCTTTTTTTCACACACTGACCTCTTGATAAAATGCATAGTGGGAAAAGGGCAGCAGATAAAAACAGTAATGTTTTATTGCATTTGTCTGTGTATTTTCAGATGTCACCAGCATATGGTGGCTCCCCCTCCACATCCAACCTTCTCCTCTCTAAATCTAATTAAAATTGATTGAGAAGGGAGCTATGTAGCTATGAATCTTTCTTCTTCTTTGGCATCACGTATCAAAAGGTGACAGGTCTATCATATCACAGCAGTGAACCCTTGCCAGATGCCTGAGTCATACTGCATTTTTCCATGCAGAGAGACTTGTTATTATTCTTACACTTTCTAACACGTGGCATAATTACAGAGCACATTGTAGCTGTAATATATTTAGGAATCTGTGCTGCGCGTACTATGCTTTGTGTAATGTTGAAGATATTTCCATGCTTTGTTTTCTTAAAAATGGCGTCTAGACTTACTTCAATTGTTTTTACTTATATCTGATAGTAATTTTTGAATACATAAAACATAAATATTTTATTTTTGATTAATTATTGAAATAAACAAGAAAAAGAAAATTTAACCTTCTCAAGAATAGCATATTTGGTTCTTCATTCTTTTGAATAAAATCTAGCATACCCTTTGTTTCATTTCTGACAGGAAACAGGGATGGACTTGGAGTAGGCTCAGAATTTTTTCTCATGGCAACTATAGGACCGTATCCTTTATGTGCTTAACTAGCCTTCCTCTCCCATCACAGGAAGGGCACAGCACACTGAACAAACTGTATTCCCACTCTGCCAGTTGTGCACTAGACTTGGCCCAGATCTTTCTGACTTTCCTTCATCAGTGCAAGTGAAGTCCATGAGCAAATCTCTTCCTCCATGACATGCCTGATCTCCTTTGTGGGTGGGACTTCCTGTAGTCCTCACTGAAATTACTCCTTGAATTACAGCAGTGACAAGAGCTTTGCAAATCCCCCTACCTTGGTATAAGAGAGTCAGACAGCACACTCCTGCTGAAACCTTTGTATTGATAATGAGAAAGGAGAAAACAGTGGGCTCACAACCACACAAATCACAGAATCTGAGATTTTCACATCTCTCTGCAAACTCAGCTCCTTTGACAGTGTGCTGCACTTTCTAATTATTCATGAACAGCAAATGTCTGTTTCTGAACTGCAATTGCAATTGTAAAAAAAAATTTAAGGAAAATAAAAAATAATAAAAAAAGAAAAGGTAAAAAAAGAAAAAAAAGAATAAGGAAGAGGGAAAGAAAGAGGGAATGAGAGAAAGAGAAAAAAGAAAAAGGAAAGGAAAAAGGACAGGAAAAAAAAGGAAAAAGAAAAGGAAAAAGAGAAAGAGAAAAAGAAAGAGCACTGTTCTTTTCATTTAGGCTTGTAGAGCACTAATCCAGGCTAACAATTATATCATGAGTTAGTCCTCTTAAATCCTGTACAGTTTTCTTCAGGTATTCATTTGTATGAGAGTGCAGTAAGAAACTGATGGCATAATTTGACTGTTTAGGTTAAATTATGCTTAATGTCTTTAAAATGAAGGAGGTAGAGAACGAACAATCTGGGGAGAAAAGGGGTGAGAAAAAACTGATTAATATTGTCATGAATAAATAGCTTCCTTCAGGGGACAACAAACAGGGTTGATGTGCCATGCATACCAGAAGCTGGAAATATTTTCAGAGCATGGGAATTCATTCTCTGTTTCTTCTAAAATAAATTTTATTTCCTTTCTCTCCTCCACATCTAGTCAGGAAAGCAGATAGTTTAAGGACAGGGAACCTGAGATGCTACCTGACAAAATCTTTTGTGTATTAATCTATGTAAAATTGCTGACGTGGAATAAAAAACAAAAAACCTGGTCTTAAATGCAGGGTATATCTCTGCATATTTACATATATATTAATCTACTTCTTTGCACTTAGTCTACCAAAAATCAGAAGACTGATTCTTAACAATATACAAAACAGAAAATAATGAATGCCTATGCAAAGCACTACGACTTAGTTGGCAAGGACTAACATGAGCCTCACTGTCAGTGAGTGATCCTATTTGGAGACATCTGAACTCTTTCATCAGACAACTGTATGTGCAGAATCAGGCTCATATAGCTGAATTCACATGTTAACAATACTTACAGTTTACTTGTCTTCTAGGTGTTGCTGTCTCCTGTCTTCTATGTCATATTGTTACTGAATCATAGAATCATAGAATGGCCTGGGATGAAAAGGACCGCAATGATCATCTCATTTCAACCCCCCTGCTATGTGCAGGGTCGCCAACCACCAGACCAGGCTGCCCAGAGCCACATCCAGCCTGGCCTTGAATGTCTCCAGGGCATCCACAACCTCCTTGGGCAACCTGTTTCAATGTGTCACCACCCTCTGTGTACCAGCATTTATTGAGGAGGGTTCAGGCAATATCAGATCCAACTTCTTCATTCCCTTCAATCACAAAACTCAGAGCAGTGAATAACAAAATATTTCCCTGCCTATTTTTTTTTCTTTTCCTTCATATATTTCTCTCAAAGTGATGAAGAGGGGATTTTTAAAACAAGAGCTTCCTCCAAGCCAAGACACTTTAAATGCCAAAAGACATGCTTAAGCTGGTAAATGAACACTGCAGATATTGACCCCATCCTATAGGATGGTGACCTTTCGAGGGCACCCACCTTGAAGTCTCGTCCTAGACATGCCTTGTGCCACCAACTTGTTCTCCTTGTACCTGAAGACTTTATTGAAGCCATTGCTGATTGTAGATAAAAATGAAAAAGGATAATCAAAGTGAAACAGAAATGAAAGATTTATTCTTGTGAAGTGACTAATGTGATTAGCTTTATTGTAGGGAAGTGCTACTGAAACTGTAGTTTTGATCTCTCTCTAGCTTGGGAACTGTAGCCATGTTGAACAGCACACTTTCAGATCTCCGTGCCCTGGGCAAGGGGAACCTTTGAAGTGCCTTTTTATTTTTTTCTTTTCTTTTTTTTTTTTCTTTTCTTTCTTGAGTTGAGAGGGAAACTAGAGAATATATTAAAAAAGCCTAGATTTATTTTCATTTATAGTCTCTAACTGAGCTCTTGATAGGGACAGTCTTTGTGGTTTCTACTGTGACCACTAACATAAGGATTGATTGTTTTGAGCTTCTGGATTTGGGCTGAATGTAATGATAATAATCCCTTAACTCCCAAAGCACTTTATAGAGGCAAAAGGATGCATTCTATTTCACAAATGGGGTATTTGAATACAGAGTGGTTAGGAGAACTCTTCATTTACTCTAGCAAGTCAGTAATGGAGGTAGGACTATTCAGCAGAACTCCAGATTTCATTGGAAATGGTGTACAAGAGCAGAAAGTACACAAAGAAAACCACAGAATCATAAAGTAGCCCTGCCACTGCCGTCACCCACGTGTGTTAAGCAAAATTGATGTTTTCTTCAAGATCTGGAGCAACCTTCACTGGTCCTGCTCTGTGCAGAATAAAAACTTGTTTCATTTAGTTCCCTGGAGATATTTTTACTGTGAACATTACTAAACTTTTTTCTCTGTTTTTCTTGGTATAATTACAGTGGTGGTTACTTTGAACTGGATTTTAAGAGTTAAAGGCTATACTTACAGCACTTACTTGAAAACAGTGAAATTCTTACAAGGAAAGATGACAGCTTGCAGCTTGTTATTAACTAATTGATCAAGAGTCAAGTTATGAGTCAGGAAGTTTGCTTTCTTCAAACTCAGTGTAGGACAGAGTCAAACCATGATGTTCTTTTGCTCATGTACTGTGTGTGGGGAAAGGAAGCGAAGGACAGAGGCAGCTCATCTGACCTGAGGCATTCACAGAGCAGATAATTACCTCTTTAATTATCTCTGACAGATGTTGATCATCCCTCCACAGTCAATGGAGAAAAAGAGATGCTCCTACAACACATTTTATCTCACTGTGAGTAGATACTTAAAATGTATACTGTGGTAATCTCTAATGTGATATTCTGTGAGTCTTTTAAATGACCAGCTCTGATGTGGACACCAACATTGCCTAATGCCAAAAGTTAGAAGCAAAGCAATTCCCACCCAAAATTCCTACAGGTATAAAAAATTATTCTTAACTTCATTTCCTGGCTTGTTGCAAATAGCTCCTATTGTTCGAGTTTATGTAAATTGTATACACCTCTCTAGGCTGACATAGAGAAAGAACTGCAAGAAAACAATAGGTTGAGGAGAGGAGGTGTATGTGCTGAGTAGTCAGTGGATAAAAGATTCCCAAGGAGTGATAAACCCTGGAGGTAGGTAGACTCTGTAAGAGCTGATACATTCAGGAACTGAGAGAACTGTGATAAAACTGGAAACTTGCCTGGATGAGAAAGTAAGAATATTTATGCAAGTATTGCATAGGCAACCATACTATTAAAAGATGTAAGAATGCTTGGGGTGCGTGGTGGGAATGGTGCAGAGCAGTGCACAGATCAGATGAGTAATCCATGGATTTGTGACATGATGTACCTGTGCCCTTGACCTCTCCAAGGCAGAACACCAGAGGCTGTGAGACAATGGACATCACTTACACCTCAAATTACATTTTGGAGCAAAAGGTCCCAAGCTTTGGGTGAACTCTTGACATGGAAATCAATAAGTCAGCATCGCAGAGTACATCTGATGTTTGCAAACTTTTATTATTACTAGCACATATGGATGCCTGAAAGTAGGAGGCCCAGAATGAAGGGCTTTGAAAAGGCTTTTAGTCTCCCTTTGTCCAAAGTTCTTTTGTCTTTGTAGAATGATAGGAAAAAAATGGCCAATGTAACTTAGTCATTACTACATTTTTTTTTCATAATACTTATTAATCTCACATGTTTATAGGTGAACACTGTTCGGACAGATAATTTGAAAGCCTCAAGATCTTATTCAATTTTATGCAAGAAAGAGAAATTAATGTACAAACTACCTATCCAACAGAAGACCAGAAGCTCTCCTTCCAAACAAGTATAGTGAAGTTTTTGATGTTTATTAATGTAAATTAGACCTCTCTAATTGACACGAGATCTTGGTAGCACATGGTTTCTTCTATACATTTTTCTATCAAAAATGTGTTCTTGATTCTAATAAAATGCAAAATGTTAGTCTGTGAAAATGGTTAAGTCATAGTTGTATAAAGACAATGCTTCATGTAGAGTTTCTGCATTGGGATGCAATGTAAATACACTTTACAAAGACTTTTGGCAGATTAGAAGTTAAATATGAGGCTTTAACACTATACCCTATCCGGGGGTTGCAGCTCACTACTTCCACCAACAATCTCTATTATAGGATTTATAAATCAACTTCGAAAATTTTCTTCAGGCTAAATTTTGGCAAAGAGCATCACAGCCAAGATTTGGTTTCACTAAAACTCATTAAAAATGATTTGATGTTTTAAATTACACTGAAGCAAGAGAGGAAAATTTCTATTTTTGTGGCTTTCAGCATTTCCTCTCTGCAGTCCCATCTAATTTGAATTAAAATGCATCTGAATAACTGTGTTGTGGTACCGCTTTCTTTTTTTGTGGTGTTGCCATTCAGCCTTTCTGTGGGTGAGACGGCCCTTTTCTAATCTCCAGAATGTGCAGCTCAGCTGCTGAACATGGCTGGAAAACATTTCTGTTTCAGAAGTGGTTTTCTTCTTTGAAAATGTTATAAAATATATGGCAACCTAATACCATCTGTGTCCAGCTGAAAGCCCATCTAATTCTTTCTGCTAACTTCAGTGGACGTTGGAAGAAGCAGTGTAAGAACCAAATGTCATTGCTTTAGATTGTTTTTTATTTAAACCATGGCACAGCTGATTGGAAGAGGGAATGACAAATGAAATTAAGCATTGCTAAGAACAAAGAAATCCGTATGAAAAGAAACAAGCATAAATGTCCTTTTGTGTGTGTGTGATGGGCTCTATATTAAATTTTACCACTCAGAGCAAGGATCCTGAGGACACTGCAGACGGATGCAGCACTTAGAAGCTGGTAAAAGGCAGAAAGGTTTTTAGGAAAGGTTAGGAGGTGAATGGAGATCCAAACCACCACTGCGCCTCCTTGTACATCTACATATGTAGTGTCTTCTGAGGATCATGAAGCTGCCTCTGGCACCTTTGTTTGAAATCAGCCAGTGGGCTCAGAAGTTAACAGAGATGGACAGACAAGCAGAGAGATGGAGACGCCACTGCCACATAAGCCCTGTTTCCATGATAATCAAGCTGAAGGGCTTATATTGAAATTATATTTTTTTAAGAGATTTGAAAGGCAGAGGAGTAGATCCTGCGAAGTGCAAAAGTGAATTTCATGACAGGAAAAGCTATCGATGACAGTCCGAAATGCTAAAACCCTCCCTTCCATTTTAAGAGAGAAAAATCAGGGAAGAGCTCCAGTGCTTCACCTCCTCAAACAAACTCTGAACACAGGTGAGCGCTTACAGGGAGGAGACAAAGAGCAGCTCCTCCAGCTCCGTTCCTACAGTTCCTGCATATTGTTTATGTGAGCAATTAGGGCTAATTACATATGAAAAGCCCCACAAATGCCTCTGAATGTTTGTATGCCTTTAACCCCGTTTCCTCGCTCATCTCTGTCTGGGCTGTCCTTGGGCTATAAAGGTGTCCCCAGAGTAAGTTAGAACTTGTTTGGGGGTTACTCCTCCCTCAGGGTCAGAAGTTTACAGCGAGGAAGACTACAGGCCTTCATCCAACGACCACCAGGAAGAGAGCCTCACTACTCATAACGTATGCTAAGGAGGTCTCGGAATTTTAATGAATATGTATATGAATTCCGGGAAAATAATTGATTATGTATTAGCTCTGCCTATATCTATACCAAGTTTTTGTCCTGATGGCATCCAAGTTAGGAGGAGCTAGCTCTGTTGCATATGGCTCTCCACAGCATTGTTTAAAACATACCTGATTTTCTAACTACTTTGTGGTTATAGAGTTTGATTCCGCAAGTCAATTATATCACCAGAAAAGAGCTATTGGAGAAGGAGGGAAAAGAAACGAGTAACCATTCACACAAAGATGACAAAGATAGACAAAGGTATGTAACTATGTCTGTAATAAGAAAGAACCCTATAAAATCATCCCTTTAGCTTGGCAATAAGTGGGATGGGCATGACCAGAGATGTAGAAAACAATTAATGCTATCAAAAAAAAATGAACAGAAAAATCATTATTCTTCCTATGTTGAAATGTAAGGACTGGGGACACACATTTCAATTATCAGGCAACGGATTCAAAACAGAGTGAATTACTTCTTCACTGGTAGCATAATTAAACTGTCCCAGAAAGTTGCGGAAACTTAAATGAATGAGCTCAAAAACTGACTAGACTTTTTTCAACAACTATTTATCAGTTAGGAGCTATTAACTGCAGTGTCAAGTTCTTAAACTACTGACAGCCAGAGGGATTTGCCAGTGGAAAGATTTAACTATAAATGTCTTAGCTATACACTTTCCCTAAGGATCTGCCACTGACCAGTATTGTAGATGAGGTATTAGTCTAGATGAATTTTATATCTGGCTCTATGCAGCTGTTTTCAAGTTCTTTTCTTAGTGTACTTTCGGGTTTATGAATTCTTGCACTGGAGAAATGTGTTTGATTAATAAAGGTTTATAGCCTGTGTGAAGGGAAGTCTGTTCCGAAAACCTTTAAAAAGCACATAAATCTACCAAGGAATGTTCAGCTTGGATAGATTATAGAGATGGGGAGGGTCATTTTTGAGCAATAAATGTAATTTGATGCACTCTGTCCTTCACCCACTTAGCCTTTACCCTGCATCTGTGAAGGCTATTTCTACATCCACACTGAAGTACGCACTCATCCTTTCCCTTGGATGACCAGGATAATGAATGTGAAATAGATGTTCTCATCTAGATGAGATTCATACTGCTCATTGGTGAAAAGCTAGAAATGGGTTGTTCCAACTAGCTTTCCTCAGCAGCCAATGATACCATGGAATCAGTGTGTCCTTACAGACTACCTCCTGAGGCTGTTGTCCTGGAGTTGAAGAGACAAGAAAAGAGAATTAATTTTGTGGTAGACTGTCTGATTTTCAACATGTGTTAATGAGAGATTCTTGTCCCACAGCATAGGTTCCTCAAGATCTTCTTGAAGCAAAACCCATATTGAGACCTGAGTCACTTGTTGACTCTTATCAAATGATTTACAATATCAGGTAATTGTTTTCTTCCTTGAGCATCAAACTGTGGAATGTAATGATGTTTTTGAAGATCTGTTTTTTAATAGAAAGGAGCTGCTGTTCTCATAGTAACTGAAGAAAAGCCTGAAGAGGAAACCTTGTAATAACACGAATTGTCAGAAAATAAGTATATAGAACTTGCCTGTTCTAGAAACTTCATGCTGCAGGAGACAAACTTCAGGTTCATAATACGCTTCCAATTGATTTAGCTTTTTATACATCCATTTCTCATTTACTCTTATAATTTTTAAAAATAATTTTGGTCTACTGCAACAAAATCTGAAGGTTTGGCTTAAGTGGAGAGTCAAATAGAAGGAACATCCAAATCTCTGATTCAGGAAGACTTGCTAAAATGCCCCTTCACAATCAGTCATGCTTGAGAAGACCAGAGTAGTTGAACTAAAACAATGCAGTTCTTTATCTGAGGACTTAGCACCTGCTTAACTTAATGCACCGAGAGTAGCTGAGTTCATGAAGCTGATCTTCAGAGATACTGAATCTTTATTGTGAAGACTCTGCTTTTGTCTCTTGAAGAATATCAATTTCTTGTTCAGGTTGGAAGGTTTTTAAGGCTTTATTTCCTTTGAGAAAAAATATCCAACAACATACTTTAAGAAGCATCACATTTTGAAATTAGTCACGTTAAACCAAATCAGCAGTGGAAAACAACCTCAGAACTGAGAAGGAGACCCTTAACCCACCTGAAATACATTGTTGTTCTGAGCAATTGTATTTTAGTTTTAGGAGAGGTGGTTTTTGTTGGTTATTTTTTTTCTTTTTTTCTGAGAACAATCCAGAGTATATATAAAACTCAAGAAGCCTATTTCCCATCAGAAGTTCTTATTAGTTGAAAATTGGTTTAGATCAGTTCTATGAAATGTGCTCCTAAAAATGTACACTTACATAAGCTGTTGCCATGGACTTGTTTTCTTATATAAGAGTACAAATACCTGTTGATTTCGGGGAAAAAAAATGTGCACTTCAACACAGCAGCATTTCTAAACCTCTCTGTTAGAGTTTTCGGTAGATGTTGTCAGGAATTGTGCTGCCTGCATTTAATAAGAGCATAGTGAAGGGATTTCAGATGGTAGTGACAACACCAGTTTAAGTCTTTTTGCTTTTGTTCCAAATATTACTGGGCTTCCTTGCCCCAAACCATAGCAAAGTCAAGGTAATGAGTTGTCAGACGTGAGCATTTTATGGCCTTTTGTTATTGCAGAAGAGAAAGTCTGGCTGTATTGTGTTAAATAGTTTCTGTGCACCCAACCAACAGTTATTAAAAGATGCGGTCAAATACCAATATGACTTGAAGTGTCTCATTGTATTATGCTGCAGTACCTGCAGTTTATGCTTTATAAACCACATTCACAAGGATTTAAGTGCTAAGTCCAAATATTGTTTGTGTGACAGTGTTCCCCAAGGGAAACTTAGACATCGCAGTAAGTGATGTAGATGAAACAGAAGCACTATTGTTTACAGCTAGACAAGATAAACCACCGTCTCAACATGGTGCAAAGTGCTGCAAGTCAAAATTATTCTGTAAGTGTAGGGAATGACCAGGAGCCTAAATGGGCAAATAAGGCACAAGACATGCAGCATATGTAGTACATGTAACATACTGTTTATAGCATATATCACAAATACATATTATGTATATTATGCATATAACATACATGAAAACACAAATATTTCCATATCCCCCAAAGGATGGTACAGCATCCTGCTACATTGTAGTTATACAGCTGGGTGAAGAAAGAGCCATTTGAGCTGACACTAGCTAATACTTGATATTTTTTATTTTGTTTGTAGACAACTAAATGTTTCCCATTGGAGCTGTGAGCCCTATGCAGTAAATACAACTGTACTGAGCCTGTGCTGGCCAAGAGGCCTCTAGAAGCTCTCCATAGACTGCTCAGTACTTATAGATCACAGGATGCAAATCACTTTTAATTACACTATCATGAATAAATTTATGATGGTAATCAGACTGAAGTTTCCAATTGCAAGACTGTGGTTGTGTTTCAGAGCCTTCCAAGAGGCTCCATCACTCCTAACTGGAAATCAAACTTGATTGATGTAAAACTGAGATGATAAAAGCCCTAAAAATTCCATTTTAAGACTGTCTTATAACTGTGCTTTCCTCTACAATGCTACTGAGAATTGTCCTCAAGGAAAAATAGAAGAGAAAACCACAGAATATATGCATGAGCACACATTTAGAGAAGCTTCATAGTTAAGATTTGTATATATGGCAGCTAGCTGGAGCTCCTGTAGCCCAATCCTGAACACACAGTCATATACAATGATTCTGGAAAACATCTGTCACTGCACAGACTCTACATGCTTGGATAGACCTCTTGCTCATGAGCTGTCCATAGAGGTCTGTACTACTTCAAATACTATAGTCTCCATTTCTAGGTACTTTTTATTAAGATATATGATACAGTAGGTGTGGCTTATATAATAAACAACTGACTTGAAAACAATCAGGATATGCTTGGAAGATTAAACACAAACTGATGTACATCAAGAAATTCCCACCTAATCCATGAGATATAGTAACTGAACATAGTCTGATTCGAGCATCACTTTTATTTTGAGGTAAAAGCAGTTTGTCCTAAATATTCCTGAGTGTGGTTTACCTAACTCATTTCATGGCACAGTCAGGGTTACCCTCCCTGGCTGTCACCAACTGTAACTTCCTTTATATTCATTAAGGAAAATATAATTATTTCATGTGGATTTGCAATATGTTTTCAACATTTTAATAGATCTAAAGGATTGTAAGGATTGTTTAGTTTGACAGGCACATTTTTTTTTAACATACGCAATGCTGCTGACTTGAGCCCTGCTGCATTTTTAAATCCAGGCAGCCTGCAATGAGGCTTCTTGCTTGAATTTTTATTCTATTTAAGACAATGGTAGAAGTCTATTCACTTCAAGTGGGGAAAAAAAAACAACATACCAGCAGTGAAGAAGCTTCTGCCTGAAAATGACTTGCATGTGTTGTGATCCCTGTTTGGCAGGTGGTTTGTTTTTTCTCTCTAGGGTCTGTCTGCAAATCTTATATCTGAATATATCTTATATCTGATAACAATATCTGGCTAAGTGTTTAAGGAAGAGTTAAGCTAAGCTTCTGTCTTACAGAGGCAGCTTATTCTTTACTGAATAAGCTGCATTTGAGAAGGGTGGAAAAAAATCATAAAAGTCCTGAAAAGAAATAAATTGTTACCTTTCAGGCAGACTGGCACAGTGCATTGACTCACTTTATTATTGAGCTAGAAAGTGTGACCCACGCTTATTAAATATCATATGTTCATGTTTGGCCTTTGGGATATATTTCTGCTTCACTAGAGCCAGAGTTGACTTTGTCTTACCCTATCACCTGTGACTATATAAAGTCCAGACATAAATATTGAGAACAGAACAGTCCTTTCTTTCACCTGTCCTAAAGAGTAAACAAAAAGGTATTTCTTCGGATGGAGGGGTGTCCCTTCATCCTCATGGCATTAACACTAAGAAGAAAAAGGATGCTTACTTCCTTGCAAAAGATCCCATAAACTGGTGCTTAAAGCTTTCAAGTGGAAGGACATGGAAGTAGCTTTTTATCTCCTTGTACTGAGGTGGAAATTAAAGTTATGTTGCTCATCTGCTGGGAGACTTATTTAAACACTGCTACTGTTTGAAGGCTGCTGATGTGCACCTTTGGTGTAGATGACCTTAGCAATAAGTGTACTCAACCACAGCCTCTTGCAGTTAGCAAGGCTTGACTCCCAGGGATGGGAGCTGTGACTTTGTAGCCTGCCGGCTGGGACATTTAGGTAGGGGTAAGGAATCCAAGTATGTTTGCTTGGACCTCCATTCTCTGTTTCTTTTTTAACCCTGTAATTATCTTGGTTGGACTAGACTATCTTAGAGGTCTTTTCCAAGCCCAGTGATTCTATGATTCTATCTAAGGTAAAGTATATAATCAGCTGTGGGAGAAAATAATTACTTAACTGATGTTTTCCTGCTCTTTAGCTCTAAATTACAACAACACAGAGCTAATAATACAGTAGCTGCAGCCCTCAGAGAGATGTCCTCATCCATGCAAAAAACAACAACAACCAGGTTAAAATGAAGAAAAAATCCTTCCTGTTGACATATTTTCTTGACTTGTTATGTTAACAAGCACTGTGCTCAAGCAGACTGTTAGACGCATAGGCGCTTTGCTATCTTGTGTGATAATAACTCCCTGAGGTGGTCATCTAACTTTTAATGATAGCTAGTGCTGATGGTTGCAGTGCCAAATTCCTCTTGTATATTGGTTTCTCCTCTCTAACAAGGGAAATATCATTTCATGACCACAACAGAATCTTGTGAGAAACTGACAAAGTAATGTCAGTTTGCTCAGGGTCTTGCCTAGTTGAGTTTTGAGTAACTTTGAGGCATCTTGGTCTCTGTGACAATGCATTTCCACCATCATGGTGGCAAAACTTCCTACTCTAACTGAATAAGAACTTGTGTCTGTTATCTTTAGTCTGTACACTGTGGCACACTTGAGAAGCATCTGGCTCTGTTTTCTTTAAACCCTCCCACTACAAAGCTGATCACAGCCTTAAGATCTACCCTAAGACTTATCTTAAAATGAACAAACCCACTTGCTTCTTTCTCTCCTTGGCATTCTGGTGTGACAGCTGCTCATCTGACTATTGGATGTCACATAAATATATAGAGAGGATATGCTCTGGAAGGGCAGGTCTTCTAGTCTCTTCCTCTCTCTCAAGACCAGGCCAACAATTTCTATACCACATCTGATAGATTTTGTTGATCTTGTTCTGTACCTTGCAACAGGAATTTCACTATGTCTTGAAGCTGGAGTCCCGCGGTCGTTCTTGGTCTCAGCCTCCTCTTTGTTCAGTTTAACAGTTCAACCAAACAACTTGATCATGCTCAGATCTCCTTTCAGAATTCCTTCCACTTGGACCTCATTTTTCTTCATCTATCATGTCTTTAAATGTGCACAGTACTCAGTGAAGCAGAAAGGCTTGTTTATGCCTACCTAAAGGGTATTTGTATCTACTAGTGCCTTTCTTACTTATAAGGCTTTCACTAATCCTGGGGCTCCGGCCAGTAGACAATGTATTTGCTCAGAAAACAGCAGGATGAAAACACGAGGAAAATGCTTGCTCTAGACAAAAGGAAATGTATATCTTAAGGTTTTGAAGTTTTCAGTGAATAGTGATGCCTGGGACAGCTGTACAGTGGAGTCTCTCAGATTCACATGAATCAGAACAGATGTCTCTATCTGCTCAGCCACTGCACATCTGGCTCCATAGGAGCTCTAGCATGGTGAGGGGCAAAATACCAAGCTGTCACCGGACAATGAACTTGTCATGTCAGAAGGTAAAGTTCAGTTTGGACCAATAACTGTATGAGCTGAGAGTGGTTTGGTTTGAACCGTTTAATCACTGCCGGTTGACAGCAGCTTAAGAGAGGTTTATGAACTTTTCTCTGTCATCAGCACTTTGTTTTATTTGTTGTTTATTTGCTATTCATGGTAGTAAAGTTTTATTGATGCTTGGACCAGAATTCAGCCTTAATTACTATTAAAAAAATGTTAGAGCTATATAACACATACAAGTTATAATATCTAAATAGAGAAAAACAAATATTAAAATGTACTTGAACAAAAATCCTCCCTGGTTTCCCTTGATTTTTTTCTACACTGTTTGAAATACGGTCTCTTTTTGACAGGCACTTGTCTTGTATCTCTAGCGTGTATAGTAGGCTGCAGGCTCCATACTGAATCACATCTAATGGTTTAAATTCCTTTACAGAATATGTGTGCTCACGACTGATGTAATCGAAGACATTAGCTAGATCATAGGAGGTAAATGCTTACTCACAGATAAAACTTCATAACATGGCAAGATTTTCTAATCTTGGAGTTTCAAGTTCGACAGTTATACACAAGCATTTAAAGAAACGTCCTTGATTTCAGGAACAATGACTCAAATGGGGGCTGTTTTTCTAGAATTGCTCTTCAAATCCCTTACTCAAATTGGTCTTATGTGGGCAATTACTCTCAGGTACTCAAGTATGAGTTGACTGTCTACATTTATTTGGAAACTTAAGCTAATTTTCCTTGAACCTCAAATTTAATCCTGGTGGTGATAATACTGTCCAGATCAGATATATACAAGTTCAGATCTGCTGCCCATTTCTTGAAAAAGGCCAGTTCCTTGTCAAGTGCAGAATTTAAAGGTCTGAGATCAGCAAAGCTTATGAGTTTGTACAACGTTTCTGGAAGCTTGCCAAAGCTGTAATGCAAGCCTGGCCTTTTTAATGCTCATTGAATTGTATCATTAACCTTGGAATAAAAAAAATATAGGAGCATTTTTCAATCTTATTTTGATAGTTAACATGCACAAGTCATAGAAAGCAAACAGCAACCTTCCCCTGGACACCTACTCTTCATTTGCACATGTTAATTACTTACATTTGCATACACATATGAGAACAGAGCACTTTCCCATTAGAGCTGATCACATTCCTCATTAAGTTAAGTAAATACCCCCAAAATACAAACATGGTTGTAGCTAAATTTAACATTGTTTTACATAGACTAACAGCCAGTGCGTTCTTCAAGCTTTTGGTTATCATGAGTAGTAGCTCTAATGGAAGCTTTGATACTGATCACCTCCTGACACTGTTATGGTTTAGGTCTGAAATTGTCAAAGATCAGAAAGATGAACATCTTGATAAGGGTTGCTCATCTGTATGCAGCTAATATGTGAATGGCAAACACAGTTCTATTCTACGCTCATATCACTTCTGAATCGCACAAGCTCCACAAACCTCTCCATTCTAAACACTGAAAGAAGGATGAGGAGAATTTCTGCCTAGAAATTAAGGTGAACATTATATTATTATAGGCAATAGTCTATGGATTGTATTTTGGTGGGTCTGGTTAAAAAGCAAGGAGATTTGTTTTTTAAAAGGTGTTGCAAGGTCATTCAGACTACAGTGCAAAAACCTTGATGATACAGAAATTCAGCTCAGAAGATCACAGATCAAGGAATCATAGAATCACAAAGGTTGGAAAAAAAACACACTAAGATCATGTAGTCCAACCATCAACCCATCCCCACCGTGCCCCCTAGCCACATCCCTCAAATGTGGAAGAGGTCATCACACCAGGATGGCTAGTTAGCTTAAATCCATAGCTTATACTGAAGGAATAATAACTAAATTCTATACCATAGACTTTGAAAATAGCTTGGTGCCAGTCTATTCAGGATTTTCCAAAACCATGAAAACTGTACAAGTCCCTAGACATGACCTGAACCAGTCAGCTGATCTGCACCAGTAGTGCAAAGTAGTCACAGAATATTAATATATTTGTCCTGGTCTGCAAACTTATTGTTGTACCCTGGTATACTGCTGCAAGCAGAAGCGTTGGTCTAAAGAGGGCAGTTTGCTGAAACCCTTCTGCATTTCATTAAAAAGCAGGGTTGGTTGAAAGACATTTTAGAAATCTACAAAAGATGGTAAGCAAAGTAGAGAGAAATATGCAGGTAACAACTTCTATGGTTTTCGGCATAGGAGATATCTTGGCAGAAAAAGTCTCCCAGGTTGAATAAACAGCAGAGGAAATTCAGTTTTGAGATACAAAAATAATGTACAGTATCTTGAAATATGCATGCTTGTTTCATTCTAGTGGCTATGCAAATTCTACATTAACTGTTTCAACTCCAGTAGAAAATATGTAAGTCATTGTAAATAATGCAGTGAGAAGTCTGCTACTTTCAGAGGCAAGGTGCATTGAATAAGATTATTAGGATGCAGAAAGAGAGCAACGGAGAATAATAAAAGATGATACAGAACTGTGTAGGTCAAAGTTCTCCTTCACTTTGAATACCATTTACAGTTGGACAAAACAGAAATATGAATGATTCTGTGATTTGTGGCAGCAATTGTTAAAAAGTGAGGTTGTTCCCCTTGAACATGAACCAGAGCGTGAGGAAGGCATATAAAGAAGCTGTACAGATTGTACGGCTGCATGGCAAACAGGCATTGAATTGGAAAGATTATCCTATTACAAAGCAGAAATGAAATAAAGATTGTACCTGTGTCCTAGGTTTGCCAAAAGGCTCCCAGAAGGAAGATCTCCAGATAGAAATCCTCCCTCATGGGGAGTCAGCCCTTAAATGGGGTCTAGGACCTTTCCGGTCACTCAGGTGAAACTGCATTCACCTGTGCCCCAGCAGCTGACTCAGTGCTCACCTCAGGTGGTCAATCAGAGGTTCAGACTGTGATTCAACAGTTCCCATACACCAGATGAAGCAGCTGGAGCAATCATGTTAGTACTTTTCAAAAATAGATCAGAAAAAGATCTCCTGAAATGGAGAGGTAACATGTTTTAAACCAGAGAGCAAAATAATGTTTGCAGTAAAACCATAATTAAGACCATTGGAATTTACTGCCACAGGATAGCATGGTGATCATAAAGTTAATAACCTTAAAGATGTTTAGTAGAGGTAATGAAGATAAGATTGATACAGATTTTTATCCTAAACCCTTCTTCTTCCCTTGCCTAAGATGCAACATATCCCTGTCACTGGATTAATCCTGATTCACATCTGGCCTGGGCAGAGTGGGTGATAGGTATTTCCTCAAGGGATAAAATTAATATGTTAAGATAAACAACTTTTCCTCTTTCTCCTTTCTTTCTAAAAGGCTGGTGGGTTTTGGAGTCTGTTTAGAGACTCCCTGGTTGGAACTGAGCAAGACATTAAAAAGAGATAATAATAGTGAGGTTATCAAAACAAAAGAAATAAGGATAAGTGGGTCTTGCCTACTCCTAGTGGAGCAGGATTTGCTCTGTGCTGCAGTTCACTTTACATCTTAGAGTAGGTTCTGAGGAGGCTGAACTCAAATATAACCAGGTCTAGGATATTGCAAAAGATTTTACGAGCATTTCCAGTATCGCTCAAGAACTGAAGCCAGGCAGGACTCCAGCACTGGCTGAGCAGGAAGGCCAAGAACAAACTACAGATGAGGACTGCTCTTCCCTTGCCGTAGATCTGGCTTCCAAGACAGCTGGAGGAGCATGGAGAAACATGGAAAGATGGAGAGGCATGCTTGGATGAATGCAGAGGCAGTGGATTGGTAGGTTTGCTGAGTGAAAGCCAGGACTGAAGCCCAAATTTGACACATGAGAGCATGAAAAATTGCAGAACAGCTAGATTTTAGGAAATTTTGCCAATCTTTTTCTGTTTTTTTGGAAAGATCACGTGCCAGACTAAGCATGCTACCACAGTAATGACTGAAGTAGTATATTTCACTGCCAGTGAGAGTATTTACTTTACATTCAGATAAGCTTTTTATTTCTTTTAATTTTATTTCTTTTAATCTTTAAGAAATAAGAATATTTTTTATCTTCCAGTACTTCAAGAGCATATGCTTTTTCCAGAGGATGATACGTATTCTCAATCTAAAATAATTGGGATCAAACAAAACAATTTGCAAGAATAAAATGTCTCTAAGGGACATTTCATTGTGTCTGTCTTTTTCATACAAACATAAAGCAGTTTGAAAAATAAAAACTCTTCTGCTATCACACAGTTTGAGAGTCTTCAAAATGTGAAAGTGCAATGATGAGCAAAGGAACCAGAAGTTATCCGAGCTGTGAGGGGATCCTGCGCAGATAATCCTTTTTTTTTCTCACATGACTGTTCCTTCCAGAGAGCAGTGCTGAATGTTTTAAGCAGAGCATTTTGATGTAAAGTCCTCTGCAACCTTTAGTTTGCACAGTAAGCCCACAGGGAAATGACCTTAGGAGCTGCCATGTTGTATCCTCTTGATCCACCTTTACCGTAGGGAGCAGATAATAGATTAAGTGCTACAAGAAGTTTGGAAAAATGGGTCTCTTTGTAACAGGAAAAGATTTCCATGGAGAAATCTCATTTGTCACTACTGCAAAAATCTGTGTTTGTTGAATGTAAAGGTATCTCCTTTTAAGTATCTGAACTCTTTTTGAGTACTCTTATTGAGTATCTGAGCAGTATCTCTACTCCTACCAGTGCAGTCCTCTTCCAGGAATTATGTGGAAAAATATGTAGAAATGAATGAGTTTTACTAATAGGTTAGGCATATTTGCAGCATATTCCAGGGATAGTAAGTAGGACTTTGAAGAGGGAGGAGTAGAAATGCATTCTTGAAATTTTCATTTTTCTGTCATTTTGGGAAATGTGTGTGCATGCCAGACTATCTCGTTCTTCTCCTGATGTTTTTATCAGATCCATGCAAAATTCAGTTGGTTCCAGCCTTGAAATGCAAATCTGTCTTACACTGCTCTTTCTGCCAGTAGGAAGACTAAAAATACATATGTAATGATGTTCCTGGAACGTTTGCAAATGCCTTTAAATGATTATTCCTTTTTTTTTTTTCCTTTTTTTTCTGCTATCCAGAATAGTGTTAATTTCACAGGCTCGTTTTCCCCAAAATATATGGAATTGTATTTTAAATAAAGAATCTTCTGAGGATAAAATGCTTGAACTATTGGATGAACTTTGCCAAGTAGGTAGGTCACCAAAATGAAGGCTGAAAGATGAAAAGAAGAAATAAGTCTTGCCAATTTATTATGCTTACATCTGTTTTCATGGTTTACTTGTTACTTTAAATATTCTCAGCAGAAACCCAGAACAGCCCACAAGACTGGTAATTTAGGAAGGCTTATATTTGAGCCAGATCTGTTTAATTTCATCGAACAGAGAAAAATGAAAAAAGCAACTAGAAAGTTAGAAAGAGAAGCATAATCACCATAACCAAAGGCAGTTGTTACAAAGGTTTCTGAGTAAAGCCAACAGAGATTTCAAAAATGAAGGTTTTTTGAGAATACTGCCTAAGAATATGGATTTAGGAAAGCATATGAAAGTGCTTAATTAAAGCTTGCAGCCAGGAAAATTTTTCTGCTAAAACAAAGTTTAAAAGTTGTCCTGAGTAGATGCAAAGCTAGATTGATTTCAAGAGTTGGGATACCGTTTTCCAAGAAGACTTTGTGTCACAATGTTCATTTTCATGGGCACAGGAAGAACTCAGCTCTTCAGAACATAATGACTTTTAATAATTCTTGATCTGATAAACCAAGAGTGGCAAGATGGGACCCATGTACTTTATTGCTTATTGGTTAGGTTCTATGTAATATTTCTAAATATAAATGTAGTTATGGAATTCATCTTGCCTAACTTGAGATACACAATGTGAAAATTTCCATTTGATTTGATTGTCAATGTTGCCCTCAGTGGAAAGAGAAAGCACTGATAGGGAATAAACCATCTAATTCTTAAATGTGTGTTCAAAATTGGTCACAGGAATTTTCCCCTACAACGGCACATTTCCCTCTACTGCCTTTAAAAGGAATTTAGGTAGCGCCACAGATGTCTGAAATTTGAAGAGATACATCTTGTCCAAGGTACTAAAATCCAAGCACCGAGCTCAGATTTTTACCTCAATTTTTATACTTTCTTTCAAGTAGTTTTAATGTATGACATGGTGATTCTATTTTAATGACTTCTTTTTCATGGTGTGCACAGGTGGAAGAGATTTATGCAACTTGGTAAATTTAGCTTCATACTTGGTGCAATAAAGAATGTTAAAGTGCACTTAAAAGGTATAAAAAATCTAGGTTCTCAAACCATTAAATTTCTGTAGCATAGGTATTTCAGGTGTCTGATTATTGAAGGCGCTTAAACTGGTTTAAATGGTCACTGGTGACAGGATATCAGCATCAGTGAATACTAAATCTACTTGTTGCCTGGATTGCAGTGAGAGGTTAAATACCAGGAAAAAATGATATCAGCTAATGGAGTAAAGAAAGGTGTGAGAAATACTGCATACAAAATTCTGGAGAAAAAGGCATTGGGGTAATACAGAGGCTTTATTTAAGATAATAAAACAGATAATGTGAATAAACTGGAGTAATTGAGATGAAATTCAGTTCTCAGATATTTCTTAGTCCTTACATAATGTCCTTCATACCTATGAGGATATTGTGGAGACAGTGTCAAAAGCCTTGCTGAAGTCAAGATACACAACATCCACTGCTCTCCCACCATCTACTCAGTCAGTTATGACTTCATAAAAGGCTGTGAGGGTGGTCAAGCATGATTTCTCTTTGGTGAATCCACGTTGACTACTACTGATAGCCTTCTCTTCCTCCTGCTTGGAAATGGCATCAAGTATAATTTATTCCCTGAAATAAACATATTCCCTAGAATAATTTATTCACTAAAAATTAAAAGGCTCACTAAGCAGAAATGAAGGATTTATGACACGACACAGTATTAAATATTGGCACTTATGACGAAGGTGATGACTGTTGGTTTTTTTTTAGCTACACCATAGCAATTGTTTGGTGAAAAGATAGAAGAGAAAGAAAAAGAAAAAAGCAATGTATTTCTGGAATATAATGCATAAACAAAATAAGAAATGAAATTGAGCAAAGAAAATACATTTGCAGAAGACAGAATCAAACGGAAGGGAGAATGTATAGCCCTGTGCTAATTTCCTAGCCTTGGACTCTGATCTAAATGGTAGGATGGCAGAAAAGGACCATTTCTAATAGATGTGACAGTACTGATGAGATTGAAGGATGATAATTTCCATCTGAACTGCTACCGGAGATTCATATTCATAGATTTAAAAGTTAAAACTTTCTCATAAAACTGAAATGTTTGCACTTGATATATTTAGAAATCAGAACCTGGAAGAGCTTATCCTTCTCCCTCATCCTTTATAGCTTTTGGTGTAAACTAAGTGCCTTAAATATGCTAGCAAAATCAGGTAAGTTCATGCTGAATGTATTTGCTCATTCACTCACGTTAGTAGATTGAAAGAGCTGTAGATGTGTTTGTAAACAATAAGCTATGGGTTTATGAATCTGCTGTGCTTCAGTTTTATGCAAGTCACGCAGTCCTGCACATGCACTCATGCAACATTTTCAAACCAACAAGATCAGGAAGGGTTTCTAGGGGAATGAGAGGCCCACTTGCTGAAAAACATTAGGGTCAGTGTTTCAGTATTGGCAGTCTGCCCTATTAAATAGTAGAGCAATAGGCAGTGAATCAGATTTACCCGTATTGAAACCTCAGCCTTTTACTTAATTGCATATTTGTAATTTTGTCAAAGTTTTGCTTAAGCTTCTGAAAAGCTGCAGGAAGCTGCCAGGCTGCTTGAATTACAGCATGGCTTTGACCCTCAACATTTTTACTCTCTTTTTGTAAGGTCAGCCCAGCCAGCAGCAGCTTCTCTTCAGCATTTCCCAACTCGATCTTTAGTGTTGTCTACCTGAAAGTTCCTAATGGACCCAAAGTCAGTCTAGTCAAAACTACTTTTTTTTTTTTTCCTCTCCTAGAAAACATCCACAAACATCCACTCTTCGTTTCTTTAGCCGCAGAGGATTTGTGTATTCTTCTCTGTTGCTCTGTTAGGTATGGTTGTGTTGATTCTGACTCACCTCTGAGCCCTCCCAGGACATTCGGATGTAAGCTATACGATTTTGAGGAATGCAATTTGGCTTGTCTTGTTCAAGTTATTCTTGTTTCACAGCACCATCTCCTCTTACTCTGGTTCTTCATATAGCTTCAAATATCATAGAATCATAGAATATCCAAGGTTGGAAAAGACCTCTAAGACCATCCAGTCCAACCATCCACTTATCAGCAATATTTCCCACTAAACCATGTCCCTCAGTACAACATCTAAACATTTCTTGAACACCTCCAATAGTGGAGAAAGGATTGTTCTTGTACTTCATCCTTTAGAGGATTAAGGCATCTTGTTCCTTTTTTTTGCTCTCCTTCACTGGAAACCTCCTGCAAAGGCATGAAACACTGGTGAACTTTTGCAGATCTCCCCAGCTGATCTCAGCCCTACTGATGGCCTCTCCTACACCTGCTGTGGTGTTGCCAAACAGATGCAGCCTGCAGATGTTATGACTGTCTATACAACATATTTGTCATTTGTTTTCTTCCTTTCTTCTCCTCAATCCCTTCAACAGAGTAAGGGTAGCCTCTCTGACCACCTCAACTCCTCTCCAATTCTAGTTTCTGTAATTCTGCAGGTAAAAACCACTGTCGATTCACACAGCCAATTCATTGCTCACCTTCCCTTTCTTCCTGCAAACTCTTTGTTGTGCTGTCGATGAAAAAGGAGCAAGCCTTAGCATCAATTAAACAGATAGTTCAATGAGGCTACTGCTTTTCAGGCTGTTCAGTTCATTTGATGATCCACTCTGTGTTTTCTGCCTTTAACAAAGTCTCATGCCTGAACTCTCTGTGGCAGTGACTCCCTCTCAGTCTGCTATTTGCACAGCACCCAGCACAATGAAGCTCTGGATCCCTAATGTTGCTAGGTAGGGATGTCTTTTTTTATCTTTAGGAAAATAATAGTTCCAAGTGGATGTGATATAAGGCTTTACACCAATTATTAGCAAAGATAAAACATCCTGTCTTTCCCTGCAGTAAAATGGTCTCAATGAAATCACTGATTTTGCATTTTATAATGAGTCACTAACACAATCAAGGAATGTGTGCGTACTGCTTAAAGAAACTGAAATGATACAGATTAACAAAATGAATTTGGGAACTTATCATACTCAGCATCAATGAGGCTGCATCTCAAGTACTGTGTTTAGTTTTGGGCCCCTCACTACAAGAAAGACATTGAGGCCCTGGCGCTTGTCCAGAGAAGGGCAATGGAACTGTGAGGGGTCTGGAGTGCAAGTCTTATGTGGAACAGCTGAGAGAGCTGAGATGATTCAGACTGGAGAAGAGGCTCATGGGAGACATGATAACTCCCTGAAAGGAGGTTGGTGAGAGGTGGCACAAGAGGGAATGGCCAGCAGTTGCACCAGGGGAGTTTGGATATGAGGAATAAGTTCTTCTCAGAAGGAGTGGTCAGGTACTGGAATGGGCCACCAAGGGAGGTGATGGACTCATTGTTCCAGGAAGTGCTCAAGAAGAGAATAGATGTACTGTGTGACATGTCTAGGGCAATAACAGGCATGGGCTGATGGTGGGACTTGGTGATCTGAGTGGTTTCTTTCTACGATTCTGTGATTTTCTGTCAGGCTCAATAAAAAAGGTATCTACTGCTGCTCTTAGGCACGTCTTAGGCATTGTCCAGTTGACACTGAAATATTTAAAATTATTTATTTTAAATAAAACCCTCCTAGCATCATTTGATTGCAAAAACTGGATGGTAACCTCTTACTTTTGATAGGCAAAGATCTGTAAAGATAGTCACAAACAGCAAAATCTGGCACAGGTCTGGGGCATGGGTCGGATGCATTCATTCCCATCACCATGTCTTTTAGGGAGCAAAGAGCTTCAGCTCAATTCTGAAGATAGCATGATACCCATGGTCAAAATTCACCTTCTTTCCCTCTCTTATATAAACCTGATGAGATGAGTTTTACGATAAACAGAGTCTTCACTGGCTCATTTCTTTCCCAACAAGAAATCCCACTCTCAGAAGTTCAGTTCTTCTTAAGCTGGGACAGCGCACTATCTAATGGTGACTATATACCTTCAGCACGATGGAAAGCACAAACAAAATGAATTCAGCTGCAAAAAAATGTATGATTATTCCTGCATAGCCATACTGCTCGAGGCATCCTGCTGTCTTTATTGCAAACCAATCTTCACGCTTATACAGATATCACACTTTTACTTTGCAATGTGAATATGACTAAATATGTTTTTCTCCCAATTTGGGAACAAAAAAAGAAAACAAAAACAAAAACAAAAAAACCCCAAACTACATGAAGCCATTAGAAGTAGCTGCTTCACCTCTGGTGGGCTGATGGTGAGAAAAGGTGTGAAATAACAGAGTGCAAAATAATGTTGTCTCTGGGTAAGGTAAAGGCTCAGGATAGTAGTATGCTCTGTTTAGAGACTGACTGGGTAGAAGAGAGAGAGCAGAGACTCTTGGCAAGGCACTGAAGCAGATGGGTAACTTTGCCCAGATGAGAACTTTTTCCTCTCCAAGAGAGAAATGCTGGAGAATCTGTGATAAAAGAGGTATAAATGAATATTTTAGGAAACCAGTAAGTGTTGGACTGCATCTTTAGCTGGTGCAAACTGGAAAGTAATGGAGCATTGTTCAGATGGGGATAACTTTGTCAGGGATCAGATCTACTGTAGTCTTCCCTTCGTTTGGATGAAGTGGTTCAGAAAACAAAGTGACACCCCCACTTTGTTCTATTAATACCAGTGTGTCTGCATGTTTTATTGGCTGAACGGTGCATCAGTAGTAGAGCAAAGAGAACATATTCTGCCATCTATGAAACATACATGGCAAGACAAATTGGGACATTATATTACACTTTGCAAATGTATTCCTAGCCTTAGATAAAACATGTGCTACTAAAAGAGCCATTTTAAGAAAGTATCCCAAAGCATGACTCTGGGCTTTAAATCACTAAGATAATCATTTAGGAGGGTTTCCCATTAGAAATACTGGTGTCCAAATTGAGCCCTTGTGCAAGCTTGGGCAAATCCTCTGCTCTCTTGAACTGGGTATGCAACTGGCAGCTTGGCTTTGGACTTCCACTGCTACCAGAACATGCAGCAATGGCATTTATTATTACTGCACACTATTGCTCATGGGCTGCTAAGGGATTACCAGTAATTCAGGTGATTTGCAGAGAACTGTAGTAACAGTCTTTCATGGAGCCCCATCCATGAGATAACAATGAAAATGCATTTCAAGCTGGAAATATGCTTCCTATCTCTTACCTAGTCAAAAGCAATTCTATAGCAGTGAGGCACTATACTGTGAGATGGATTTTAATCTCCCTTACACCAGTGGAAATTAGAGAAAATTTAGGTAGAAACAGGAGATTTGCAGCAACATAAATCAATTCCTTTTTTGTGTGTGTGTAGGGAGTCCTTTGCTAAATAAAGAAGGACTGAAAGGCACAGTTCTCTCCTTATATCTTTGCCCCTGTGTATACTGATGAATTCCAGGTAGAATGAATTGAGACAAGGTGAAGCACAAAGGAGATCAAGCAATGGTGGTGAGATGTAGTTGGTGACAGCAGTGGTTAATACCAAGGAAGTTGAGAGAGAACTTAGTGATTATGGCAGTAGTACATGGAAGAAGATAAAGCAGAGACACTCAGCAAAGAAACAGTAGGAACAGAGTCAGCAGAAGACAAAAGGAACAAGTTACTTGGGGATTAGAAGAATATAAACCTGTTGGTGGCATTTGTCCCAGTCAGCTTGTGCTCAGCTGCCAGTACAGTGCAAGAAGGCTGTGACTAGGCAGGGGAATCGAGCACTTTTGGAACCAAGGATATGTGCTGTGATCTATTGACTTAGGTACCCCATATGGTTCCCATCACCATCCTCTGTGATGGTAGATGTAATGGTAAAACTCAAACTGCTGTATGCAGCTGACATTACCCATCTTGCACTGCAAATCAGCAGAGGGAAGGTTTCTCTCCCTACAGCCCTGTGGTGGGCTGATACAAGGGCTGGCCTTGCAACTCTACCATTTGCTATCCACTGCTGTTACAGATGAGCTTTATACTATCATTTACTCCTTTAGCCTGTGTCAGAAGATTATTTTTCATAAGGTCAGTGGCATTTTTCAAAGAGCAAACCAGCAATTTTTTGCAGGACTCTGCTGACACTTCCTGAGCACACAGTTAGAAGATTTCCCCAGCCACACAACTGAGTGCTCAGGGCATTTTTGAACCAACATGAAAGGGTGAAAAAAAAAAAAAAAAGGAATATCCGTCATGTGCTTTTGAACTACTTGAAGCATTCTTTTGGGTAACAGATTCAAAGAATTGGAGACAACGTACACAAAACTGAGCTGAATGGGGATAAAAGAAACACAGATTCGGTGCTTTTGCCCAACTGAGAGCATCCTGCTGTAGCATTTTGAAAACACTCCAATGTTATCACTTAGTGACTGTACTGAAAAGGTCTCTAAAGCCCTGGTTGTGCTGATGGGCAGACACTTGCAGAGAACAAGCTGTGAGACCCACGCATGTGCTCAGCTAAGAGGACTGATAATTATCACTTGTCCCTTGAAGCGCTGAAATCCATCACTGTGGTCCAAGTCCCCCCCAGAGTTCAGTGCTGATCCACCACAGAGTGTGAAATTTTACTTTTTAGTGAAATCAAGCAGGTGGAAGTTGGCAGGTTGTGACTCTTACACAGCAGAACTTCTTGTTTAGTACTGATATGTCTGTATCACAGAATCATTAAATCATAGAATCACAGAATGGCTTGGGTTGGGAGGGACCTCAAGGGTCATTAATTCCAACCCCCCAATGTGGGCAGGTTTGACAGTCACCAGATCAGGCTACCCAGGTCCCAGTCCACACTAGCCCTGAACACCTCCAGGGATGGGGCACCCACAGTTTCTCTGTGCAACCTGTCTGTGTAAATGAGAAAGGTACTCATCCGTGTGTGTTCAGATGCCCTTCCATACAAGGAGCAATTTCATAGAATCACAGAATCATAGAATCATAGAATAGCCTGGGTTGAAAAGGACCACAATGGTCATCTAGTTTCAACCCTCCTGCTATGTGCAGGGTAACCACCAGACCAGGCTGCCCAGAGCCACATCCAGCCTGGCCTTGAATGCCTCCAGGGATGGGGCATCCACAACCTCCCTGGGCAATCTGTTCCAGTGTGTTACCACCGTCTGAGTGAAAAAAATTCTTCCTGAATTTGAAAGGTTTCATCTTGCAAGACCAAATTCTCAACTCCCATGGCTGAATGAGAGCCTTCTTTTCTCCACTAGAAGCAAATAGTTTTCTTTGACAAGTTTTTCAATATACAATATTGAGAATAACACCAAGAAAGGTTAAAGAATCATAGAATCAATAAAGTTGGAAAAGACATCTAAGATCATCTAGTTCAGCCATCCACCTACCACCAATATTGCCCACTAACCCATGTCCCTCAGTGCCACATCTCCACAACTCTCAAGGACAGTAATTCTAGCGCTTCCCTAGGCTGCCTGTTCCAATGCCCAGCCACTTTTTTGAAGAAAAAGTTTTTCCTAATATCCAACCTGAAAGAGTGTGGGCAATACCCCAGTTTAGCAGATGGAATGAAGAACAGACTTCAAGTATTTCTTTTTTGTTCCTGATTTTAGTTTATACCAGCTGCCCCAAAATCTCTTCTACCAGCTGGGTACCAGCAAGCCAGACCTGGACACATGCATTTCCAGCAATAGCCCTTGATCATCAGCCACATGCCTTATGCTGATCAGGGTGTAACTATGACTGCGGCCATACAGACTTTTAGGATTGCATCCATGGTCCTCCCATGACCACAGTGATCTTGAGGCCATTTTTTACTGCCAACGTGATGCAAGACAGACTCATGGGACTGGTCAGTGTAATGATTTACATTTGTGTGAACATCACCCAGCTCTGAGCAAAGCTGTGCCAGAACATTGGTGAGAGTGTATTGCATTTAAATGAGAGCTTGAAAAGCATTTGGAGCTGTTCAGATGGTAAAGACATCTGCATCCACATCCTTAGTACATGTTTATAACGTGACACGTATCTCTAAGTATCAGTGCACAATTTTAAGTTCATCTGTGGCATGCAAAATTGAGACAATCCATTCTTGCCCACTGATCCATTGAATTTATTACCGAGAAGAAGAGGAAAAATACCCTCAGCACAGATGATTTCAATAAGACTTGCCCCATCTCTCCCAGCAAGTTAATTTCCCACAGTAAACAAGTGACAGGGAATGACAGTTGCAATCCTTGTGTGAGAGACGGTCTCTGTATCTCTAAGCATATTCTTTTTTTAGATCCTGGACTGGAATTGGTCTGTGATAGTTGTTGCTGGAGATGATGAGCACAGAAAGCTGCAGCAGGCATTTGTAACTGAGCCCTAGAAATTCTCACAATGTAAAACACAGTGTGAAAGGGAAAAA
>PPHD01001833.1:0-39776 GCA_002909625.1 Bambusicola thoracicus
ATTCAATGGTTCTATGATCTGGAGTCACCCCAGATTGATGTCGGTGTAGCTAAGGGCAGGACGTGATCCTCTGTCTATTCAAATGAATAAGATCAGAGGGTTTAGACACAGATTTGCTCTCTTCTTATTTAGTGCTATTATACCAATATAAAAGCTGTGGGATGCTATCTATAAAAGAACAGGAATTAAATTGACTTTTTTTTTTCTCTTTTTTTCAGAGCAGCATTTAGTGGGTGTCAGCTGAGAGCAGCTTGCCTTCCCTCCTCAGTCAGGCCAACTTTCACATGAGAGATGAGTAGAAGCGAGTGGGATGGCTTTGTATTATCCATTACAGGAACTTGGAGTCCATCATCAGCCATCTCCGCTCCGAGCATCTCCATGAAAGCTGGCAAACCAGAAGCATGCAGCCTACGCGCATCCAAGAGCGTGTGCAGAAGGGGAGGTTAGCCTGGCATCGTGTTCGCTGTGTATTTAAAGAACCGCAGAGACTCCAGAGTAGTTTCCCATGTGGACATACACATATGTTCACACTCCCACTTCTTTTAGTGTCTCTGAAATAAGAGAGCCTTTTTTTTTTTTTTTTTTTTTTTTTTTCCCCTTGCAGTTGATTTTTTTCTTTGGAAGAATTGAACACTGAGGAAGTGACTGCTATTCCCATGAAGAGGAGTGATGTCTCAGTGCTTACTTTAGATGGCTGTATCCAGGCAGCATCACTGAAGATAGTCCCCCCACACCATACTAGTAATTAAAGAGCAGCCCACTGAGGTCTGGAGCTTTACATCTCCTCCTACAGCAGATACCTAAAATACAGCAAAGGAACTGCACCCCAAAGTGCCTATTACTCTCCACTGACCATCAGAGTATCTCAGATGCTAACACATGCATTTGTGCAGATGATTCAAAACTGAAGTGCCCACATAGGCAGAGATATGGAGTAGATCCACAGGGCCTCTCAGCAGAAACCAAGCTATGGGTCTCCTTTCCCTGCCTAGATGACTTCTATTGCTACCCAAATGAGCCAAGGGTTTCTTCCCACTTCTAGGGACCACCAGTTCCATGGTGTGGTCCAAAATATAAGGACCTTACTAGTCCTATTCAGGACTTGGCAGTGGTGAGGCCACACTTCAAGTGCTGTGTTCAGTTTGGACCACCCACTGCAAGAAGACACTGAGGCCCTGGAGCATGTCCAGAGAGCAGCAAAGGAGCTGTGGGGGGTCTGGAGCACAAGTGTGATGGGTGCAGCTGAGGGAGCTGGGGCTGATCAGTGTGGAGATGAGGAGGCACATGGGAGACCTCAGTGCTGTCTACAACTGCCTGAGGGGAGGCTGTGGTGAAGTGAGGTCGGCCTCTGCTCCCAGGTGACAGCAATAGGATTAGAGGTGATGGCATTAAGTTGTGCCAGGGGAGGTTCAGCTTGGATATTAGGAAAAATTTCTTCTCAGAAACAGTGGTGATGCAGTGGCACAGCTGCCCAGGGAGGTGGTGGAGTCACCATTCCTGGAGCTGTTCAAGAACCATGGAGATGTGGCACTGAGGGCCGTGGTCAGCGGGCATGGTGGGGGTGGGCTGAAGTAGATGATCTTAGAGGTGTTTTCCAACTTTAACGATTCTATGTTTCAACGTTTCTATGACAGGCTCTGTATGTATATGTATAGCATTGCCTCAGTGTAACTTCCCATGTAGACAAGCATTGTGTGTAGTTCAGTACATCCCACCTGACAGCCTCTGAAGAGCTGCCATTGGTTTTCCATTGGTAAGGGAACATAAATAAAGGGTTTGGAGGCTCCCCACAGCACCTGTGCACATGCAGCAGCAGAATTCCTAGTTCACAAGAGCAACACGTAGAGATAAGGTGACACTGTGTGGGTGAGGAATCCTCCACAGTGACCCACAGAGAGGGCATCTTTTATTCTCCCATCCAGAGGCCTTCAGCTTCAATGAGCGGTGGTTTTTAGATCTTGAGGTCTCTGCCCCGAGTTGTCCTGCTTGTAGCCAAGGTGAAGCCCTGATGATGACTCCGTGTGCATTAATGAAGCCTTCCTACCTGTGCAGGCTTTGCTGTCTGAGGCAAGCGAGTGGCTTCAGAGCTTGTGACGGGGATGGGGCCAGCTCCTGCCTCCTGCCTCACACTGCTAACCACAAAGCATCCCCTCCCCTTTGTCAGAGAGGCTAATCCTGTAATATGACTCTTGAGCAACGTTCAGGAGCTGGAGCCCAAATAAAACCCTTCATTCCGAAAGAGCGTATATGAAAATGAAGATAAGGCTCAACAAGTTGTAACAGATGCCTGTTAATTAGTCACTGCAAGGCGCTTTCAGACACGAGCCGTGTTTCAGCACACGAGCCATCCACACAGGCTGCTGTCCGCTCCCATTGCTGGGGATGATTGGGGAGCAAGGGTAAGTCTGGGCACTATTGATTTTGGTTAAACTCCCAGACCTGCCACGGCCAGGCAAGCCCTGCTCGCTCTCTGCCATTGAACCCAGCCTGGTGTTACAAAGGCAAGAATTTGGGTTGTGCTGTTGCAGATAAACCCCAGCATCAGACAGCTCTGTGGGTGCAGAGTAACCTCAGGAAAAATCAGCCAGGACGAATGCTCTGTTCTATAAGCACAATCAACACACGCTGGTACCTTTTTATTACTTATGTCTTGATGCTTACATTTTATCTTCACTTCTATCACATATTTCTGAACCCAGTAGTAAACAGTTTCTCCCTCTTTCATAATCCTTAATGATACAGGCCGTTTTTTTTCCCAACTCCTTAAGATTACCATTTAAATTAACTATATAAATCAGGCCCTGGCCTCTATTACACAGGAAAACAATTGGGTTCTGTTTAACTTAGGAATCTGCAGTGTTTATAGATAGACAACCCTGAAGGTAAGTTACTAAACTAGTTTCTAGTTGCATTGATCTGCTGCCAGAATACATAAATTATTAACTGAGAAGTAACTCCAGAGAGTGTTGTGTACTTAAGTTCATATTTGGTAGAGCTCGGGATCAGTAGCTTGGCCATAAGCAGACACTAGGAATATTAATCACTTTCAAATAGAATTCTATATTTTAATTGCTGAGAGGAGACTTGGTTCTTTCGGCGTCTGACAAAGGAGCTCTCCCTGCCTTTGTTGCCGCTCCCGCCGATGGGAAAACTCCCACTGGTTTCCCTGAGGACGCCGGCATTATGTCGGCAGGAGTTTGACCAGTTATTTTGGCTCATCAGGCAGCCCGCATCCCTCTGCCACATAAATCTTTTTCCTTTGAACTACGGCTACTCAAAAGTGAGTGTGCTGTCACCGCAGAGAGCAGCGCGCTGGTGGGATGATAGCATTTCCTAACCTGCACGAGCCACTCAGCATACCCAACCGTGCCAAGGTCTGGATGAAGAACACTCATTTTTGCGTTAACCGTGAGCTCGACCTGAGTTTTATTGCCCTTCAAAACGTGGTGGCTTATGGAAAAAAATAGAATTAAGCTTTGTGGCTGCGTTTCCAAGGGCTGGGACAGTGCCTTCTTGAGGCATCCTGACTGTGCCTGTGGGCTGGCCGAACTAGAGGACAGCGTAGGCAAGGAATGCAAGCATCTGGTCCCTGTGTGGATTTAACGCTAATTCCACTTTGCCTCTCCCACTTCCTCAGAATACATCTCTCCCCAGCCAAACTGCACTACAGCAAGTGGCTTGGAGAGAAGTTAAATAGGAGCCTGAGCACTTCTGTTCCCAGCTAGGCAGATATCTCTCCACACTCCACCTTTAGCTGGAAGTCTGCTGCTATTTAACTTTCTCTTCATGCCATAGGACTTCACCATATTCAAGTGCACAGATCCTCACTCTGTATGTCATTTAGCAACGTGGAGATGGGGCACGCATGCCAATGGTATTTAAGCATTAAAGTATCTTTAAGGAACATGGGCATACAGGTTTGCATGCTACCACAAATGGAAAACCAAGGAATGAAGCCCAGTTATCCACAGATCTGTTGTAGCTGCCAGGCAAAATACTCCTCACAAATGGCAAGACTGACAAGTTTTGTGAAGTCTCAGGCATTGGTTTGGGCCATCCTGGCCATCCTATGTCCTCTTCTCATGGTGCCTTCTCCAGGGGAACCCAGTCTTGCAAAGAGCAGCCTGACAAAAGATACGACTCCATCCTGAGTTCCTTTAAGAATAACACGGGGAAGGTCTTTCTTGTATTAGTGAGCTGTGGCTTTTACCTGCCAGAAATAGAAGTAGAAACAGATCCAAACACTTCAGAAATTCAAACGTTCTGCTCCATAGATCTTGAAGGGCCTGGACACTCTTTTTTTGCCACACTTACTTAAAACTGCAGTGATGTGGTGATGAAGTCTCTGTTGAAGTATCGTGCCAGCCCTGTATGTTTTAGTTTATTCCTCGTCAGTGTTTTCAGGGTAAAGTGGAAAGTTTTGTGGTTATGGTTTTGAGTATGTTGGTAGACATCTGCTTTGCCTCCGTAATCTTCAGCAAGATGCTTCATCCTTCTGTTACCGTGCTTCCCTAAACATAAGGGCAAGAAAACATCCCCTGCCCCAAGAACAGCACCTGATAACAAATGCTGCAGGTATCAGAAAAGCTCAGATGCCACCAAGATGGGGAACCATCCAAGTGACAAGTTGCTGCATCCCCCTGCTTGCACCAATATGGAGCAAAGGAGTTTAACGCAACCAAAAAGGTGTGAGGGGTTGGAAGGTTCAGAAAGCCTGAATATTGTCACAGTTTCTATGCTGATCCTACCGTTTGTCTTTCTACAGTGCAAAAGAAGAAATGCAGTTAAATGCCATATCCGGAGCTTTTGCTTCAGTGAGTGATCTTCAGAGAGATAAGGGACAGGGCAAACATGGCACTCATGTGAGCTGTCTCTGTAGGCAACCATTCTGTGGCCCAGGAGCTATTAATTACCAGATGTTAGAATTTATTTATTCTTCCTGAAAAGATTTTTGACAATCCCGAGTCTTTTGCAGAAAATAATAATAATAATAACTAAGTTCATTTGAAAGCTCTTCTTCCCTCTCTAGTTCTTTAAATGTTTCTGGTTGCTGGGCTGTGAAATACAACATCTTTTTAAGAGTCCCAAGATTTTTGCCCGGAAGGAAGAAAACACAGTTCAGGTTTGTCCCTTGAGGATTTAATGATCACATTGTACATTTCTCCAGAGAAATAAAATAGCAGTCAGTGGATAATATCCCATCTAATGTTGTTTGCTTGTTTGTTTTTTTCTCTTTCCTTCCTCAAACACTCAGTCTCTCTCTTCAAAGATCTTGGATTTTCTGTGCAATGGGAAGATGCTGGGGCATGGGCTGATGTGCCCTTCACAGACCGACCCCATGCAGTCAGATAATATTCTAGCTCCATCTTCCATCCTTTTATTCGTCTGAAATTCATCTGTGCCCTTAAAGAAACTGTATTCAGTGCCTCTAAAAGCCGGAGCTATGGAAATAAGGGAACGATCCTACATGGGTAGTGAGAGTAACCCTATGTCTGCCCCTTCTGCATCCCAGCAGGTCTCTTCACCAGGAGGAGGAGGTTGCTAATTTGTAAAGTTCACCCACCAGCTGAGATGCTCAGCCTCATCTCTGGGCCCAGGCAGACCCATAACAACAGTTTACACAATACTGTCCTCTGTCCCAAAGGCATATGTGGAGCAGAAGGGAAAACAGTCTGAGAGGTGAAAGCATTCGTGAGGCTGTGACCAAAATTTATGTATAGGAGGTGGCTTCACCTGAACCCTTCTTTCGGAGTACAGTCTTTAGGGTTAGAGCTGCTGTTGTGACAGTGGCTTTTCTGTGAGCCTGTGAGCAGTATCTTTAACAACTCTGCACCCCCTTAATGCTACAAAATAAGGAGGAAGAATTTATTATTTACAGGACCATTAGCAACCCAGAGCTGAGGACTTTCCCAATGGATGCTCTGAAAGCCTTGATGCATTACGGCTTTGTTTTTAACCACAACCAACAGGTGACTCTGAGCCCCTTGGTGTCCAGACACCCGGACACAATGACCCCTGTAAGTCTGTCTGAAGCAACAGAGCTGGTGAATGTTTTTCAGGCAGCAAAATGACTGGATCCAGGGTACGAGGAGAACCAAACCTTATCCTCACACCCACACGTCTGCTGAGCCTCATTTTGCAAAGCAGCAAAGACAAGTGGTTTGGGTATCTTTGGGCAGATCTCTTCTTTGTTCTCTGTGCTACTTGCCACCTCATTAGTCACAAACACCATGGGCTGTAGGGTACAGACAGTAGTAGTGGCACTGCTCCTGCCTTCCTGTTGATCAGGTCTTCTTCAGCCCCCCAGCACTCTCCGAGAGAATCTGGTTTCCTTCTGCCCTGTGAGCCAGCGGGCTCCATCATTCACTAAATGTTGTACACTGCTTTAGAAAACACAGGGCACTAGTGCTTAGCCTGCTCTTATTCCTCTAAATAACCCATTTCTGCCTATGGGTACATGACCCTCGAAGGAGCTGTTGAATACCTGACATGAGACAAAACATTGGACACTGGCTCTTGACTGCGGTCTCTGTCTACATCTTAAGAGAAAAATGAGAGACACTTCACAGTACACTTGGAGAAGGGCCCAAGCCACAAATTCAAATATGAATGAAGACAGAAAGTATTTGGCTCAAGGGTTTTGGTTCTAGTCCTTAAATAAAGCAACTTAATTTACAGTGTGCTTGGCCCAGGGGAGCTCGTAAGAAGGAGTGGAAATCCTCCACCAGAAGTTACAAGTTTCATATGGAAATCTGTGGATAAGAGTCCTTCTGCCTCCACTATGAAGACATTGGGCCCAATCATCAGCACAGAGCCCTGTCATTTAAATCACAGCTACAACGTACTTTCACTTGACATTGGCACATACTGTCTCTGAACACCTACAGAACAGTTTTATAAATATACTTTGTCCTGGCAGCGTGCAATCCCAAAGGATAAATTAATAATGAGCCACATATACATAGGCGCAGTGTTCGGAATTGCATAACAGTTTCAGACATGAATAATCCATGTGAAGTTGGGTAAAACTGTTTTGTGTCAGGTTGTCTATCAATGGGCACATTCCCGTTTCGTGCTGCTCCTGTTTGCTAGATTGCTGCACTGATGGGGTGTGACTCATTTTAAATCGGGCTGGCATTGCCTAGCCCAGCAGCATCCCATACAGAGCACTGAAAATGCAGTGAATTCACTATTTCCTTCTCACCCTTCTTTAGAGAGGTTTGAGCAGCCTCTTTGCATACAATGTGCTCCAGGGTGCAGGGTGTACTTCCTGTCTCGGTCTTCTCATTTTTTCATCATCATGGCAGGAGTATAACTTTAGTCATGGTTTTGCCCCAATTTTTACAAGGAAGTAAGTAGGAGATCGTCAAGAGAGAATGGCATGGAAGAATGTTTGAATTTCCAAGCTTTGTCCCAAACATGCTCCCACTACAGGGAGCCACTGGGACCAAGCATGTTTCAGAGAGACCAATGACCACTTAGCACTTGTGAGGTCTCCACTGGGGTGTCCCCACTACGAACCAGTGACAGTCTTTCAGGGTATGAGCATTGAACTGTGATGGCATCAGCTGAGGGTGTGATGATGACTGATCTCATATCCCTGACTGCCTGACCAGAGCCAAATTAAGTACTCAAAACCAGCAGAAGTCCCCCTCGAAAACCGAGACCTCTCTTACTAATGTTAGCAAAGGACTTTAACACAAATAGAGCAGCAGAAGTCTCTTCTAAGCTATTGCATCACCGTTTTCCTTTGTTTTCTTCACCGCCTACTGAAGCCAGGCACTCTCCTGTGTTTGGCAAAGCCTATTTTCTTCTTTTCTGCTCCCAACTCATCTGAAGGGCAAAGGCTCAAGGTGGAGATGGTAGCATGGGCACAAGCCTGCCTGCTTGGTGAGCAGAGATGAGTGGCTTCAAATTTCTGTAAAGCCAGGGTTGCCTCCAGCCAAGCCAAAGACAACTTCTGCTTGGCACCCCTCAGGCACAAGGCAAGGGGGTAGAAAGATTGCAACAGCCAAAAACAGCTTCAGCCTCTTCTGCTGGGGCAAGGAAGGACATGATGCAAGGCCTGGAGAAAGCTCTGACTTCAGCCAAGGGCTCTGGAAGCAGCGAGGGTGTTTCTGCAGAGTTTCTTAGGTATTGCTGGGTAAAACAACAGGGCCATACACCGTGCAGATGTTCCTGCTGGAAGGATCTCTAAATGGTCCCTGTGGTCACAGTGACCTACTTCAGTCCAGGTCTTCATCAGTTTTAGGATGTTCTCTTTTCTTATTGCCCCGGGGGCGGAGCAATTAGCTTGACTCAAGATGTGCATAAGGTTCCCTGAATCTCTCCAGTCTGCTTTGAACTTCTTGAATCTCCATGGTCTGAGAAGCCAACCTCTGCTTCAGAGCTCTCTTTACAAAAAAAGAAAACAATAAAATGAAATCATAGACTGGCTTGGGTTGAAAGGGACCTTAAAGATCATCTAGTTCCATCCCCTTTGCTGTGTGCAGGGTTGCTGATGACAAATGAAATCACATACTGGCTACAAACATTGGCAACCTGTTGGCACTGATGGCAAGCAAGTCGTTTTTCTGACTGCTAATAACCAGCTGCTTGCACTTCCAGGTAGCCAAACCTGCACCTATGGATAAGAGTAAGGGTGCAGGTAGCAGACAGCAGACTGTGAGCAGCAATCCCTTCACACCGTGGTAAATTCAAATAGTTTAAGTGGATTTCTTTCAGTTTTCTACCAATATATTTAAAATCGTTAAAATCATGAGTTGGTCTCCAGTCCAAGTGTGCTGTTTCGTTCCAGTGCCATGGGGATATTTTCTGCCCACTGCTGGGTAAACCAACCATTCTGTGCCTTTAATTGATTGTTTGTTTTTCCTCCTTGCAGCAGAGATCAGGTGAGAGCGGTACATAATAAAGAAAAATAACCTACAGTCATTACCAAAAAGTCATCTCTTTTCTGCGATTTGTATTGTGGACAGACTGCTAACCCACACAAATGGATGCTGGTATGGGGATGGGCTGATCCAGGCAAGGTGCTGGCTGAGAGAGAGCATGGGCTGCACAGGGCTTGCAAGTGGCTGCCCCTGGAGAGCTCACCCCACAGCTGCCAGTGCAGTTCCCAGCCAGCTCTGCAGAGCCTTGTGCCAGCTGGATGATGCTGTTGTCTGTACCCAGGGAATGGTGCCCTGATAAGTCCATGCTAACCCTGTCTGCACTCCTCGTCTGTCCCACGTGCTGGCTCCAAGGCTGTGTTTCACCCTGCCATGGGCTGTTGTTGCCTCTCCTCCTGGGACAGGGTGTCCCTGTTACTGGCAAATCTCCTTATCTTTAATACCTGGCAAATCTGCCTTTAGGCTCTGCTTGGGCATGCTGCTCCAAAGCCACCTCCTCCAGATGATTCCTCCTGGTTGTTTTGCTGGCACACCATGTCCTCCCATCCAGGCAGGTTGGGCAGCTGCAGGACTGTCCCCAGATCATGTTGAAATGCCATTGTTTGCAACGGGATGGAGTTTTTTGGTTGGGAAATGAGTTCTGGAAAGTCAGTTGGAGTTCGGGCACTGCAAGCTTCATGCAGCAGTTCCTGTACAATAGGAATCACTCCGCAGGGCAGGTGGATTCCCAGTGTACAGGAGGACTCTATTGACGTAAGCTGCTATGGTCAGAGCAGGAGTATTCAGTCCTTTATGTCCCAGCATGAATAAGGTTGTGTGTTGGCCAACAGTGTTTGCTGATGGATTGAGTGTCAGGGCATCAGTAAGGTGAAGAGAGCAGGTAAAGGTGTGAGAATAGCTCATTTCTCAACTCTCCCATTCGATGACTTCCTCTTATTCATTTGCTCCACCCCTGAAGGTGATCAAGGCCAGGTTGGATGGAGCCCTGGGCAATGTGATCTAGTGGGTAGCAACTCACTAGATCAGGAACTGGATCATCTTCAAGCTTCCTTCCAACTGTTCTCTGATGCTATGATGCTGTGATTCTATGATTCAGTGGTTCAATGATCCAATGATTCTGTGATTCAATGATTCAATGATTCTGTGATTCAGTGATTCTGTGATTCCATGATTTGATTTCCCTGCAGCCTTCTTCAGGCTCTTCTTGATCCTCAGCTGCTCTAAAAGCAGAATCTCTCTGCCGAGGTGGGAAGGGCATGGCTTATTTGCTCACCAAGTATCGCACAGTGCCTGGGCACATGGAATCATCCCATGACATTGACTAACAAACCTAGAGCAGCATCTCTTCATGCTGGACATCTTCCATCTCAGACTGAGATGGGGACTAAAGCAAAGGCAGAAACAGTGTGGTAACGCACTCTGACATGTGGTGCTCTGAAGAGGGACATGGAATGATCACCTTGGCAGGCCCCAGTTTTGTCACTGCCATAAAAGCCCCATGTGCTTGCTGCTGGGATGGGAACTGAACAGCTTTTCCAGCTCAATACAATGCGCAGAGCAGAGAAGCAGTTGTGAAAGATGGATTGAGAAGAATACAAAAACTCAGTTGGAAATTTCACTACCCCTATCCACGAGACAGAGCCCAAGGCCCAGCTCACACCAGGACACTGGCACTTGGCAAGAAGAGCTCCTTTCAGCTCCCCAGTGAGAGTGGCAGGCACCTCAGCTGGTCCCGCTCCCAAGGCGTGACGCCAGTCATCTTGAGCAGTACCCAGTTTCCATGTGTCTTTGCTCGTGTTTGCAGACTTTTGAGGGTTGCATAATTTCCCCATCCTACATTGTGCCATGCAGGGTGGACACAAGCATTCTTCCAGCCCCGGGGTCAGATTGCTCAGCCTTTGAAGATGGTTCCTCGGAGTCCTTGATCCTGATTTTCTTTGCCTCTTTGAAGATTCTCCTTGATGTGTGTGCGTATCTGGGTGACTCAGTTCCCTCCCTCTCCAAGTGAGATCAGATCTTGTTTGCCAGCTTTGCCTCACATCCTCTTGTGTAGATAGACAGCTGCTATGTCCACAGTGTGGCCACTGTGTCCACAGGCTCCGAGTTTCTGTCCCACTCCTTATTGTTGGTAGGACATTCCACAGGCATGGAAGTCTTTGAGACATGTCTGCTTTATAGATGTGGAATGCTACAGCCCAGCATCATAGGCCCCAGGATTCCGACCAACCTCTGAAATGGGATGCTTCCCTCTCCTTCTTTCCCAGTTTAGTGTGCAGAGTTCCAAATCACCCCAGTAAGAGGTATCTAAGAAAAGTTCCTTCGCCATCTTTTCTCCTTGTTCAGGGGCTTCTCCCTTGCCCATGTCTTCCTGGAAAACTTTCCACCTGCCAACTCCCAGGGATGTTCCAGCGTGCTGGAAGCAGAGCTGTTGGGATGAGCCTTAGCAACAGCTCCGGATGCTTCCAACTGTCCATCGTTTGCTGTCCAAAGCCACAGCTAGCAGCAACTTCACAGCAGATGTTGCCATAACGGGCCAGATCCAGACACTGGAATAGAGAGGAGGTGCCCTTTCCTGCCATCCTCTAGACCTAAGTCTTTATTTTGAGAAGGATATAGCTCCAGGTCACAGAAAGCCAGTAGACAATCTCAGCATCCTCACCATGTCCCAGCCCTGCAACTCTGGTTCTCAGGTCCATTTTTCACCAACATAGATATTCATGCTCAGGGAAACTGATTACCCATCCTTCTCTCCCTGCACCCCCAACCCCTAAAACTTGGAATCCTTTTCAAGAGAAAACTATCCACAGCCCAGTCTATCCAGAAAATGTTAAACCTCACCTCATCTAGAACTCCTCATCTACATTCACTCCCATCTCAGAGTGAAGCTTTCTGCCCCAGGCTCTTTCTGACCTCTCCAGCAGCCTGCCAAGTTCCCAGGGCCCGGAGCCTGGGCATGCTCCAGAGGTTGCATTTCTTCCCTCCTCTCAGATCAAGACGAGATGCTTCCGTGGTTGGTCAGGTCCAAGTGCCAATGCTTCACCCACCCCAAGACCCAAACAAGAAATTGCCAATGTTGGGCCCCATTTTTTGGTCCTTCTGGTATTTCTTCACGTGTATTTATTTCCTCCTATTCACACAGACGTATAACCAGGCAGCAGCTGTAATGTAATACCAGAGTCCTGTACATAACTCTGCAAACACCACTGGAGCAGACCTATTATCGTGAGACCAATCTGAGCAGGAAATATTATCATTACCAGGGGGCATTATTTTTTCCAATCACACTTCATATCAGTTGTCATCAAACCCCATGTTTTATATAGTGTTACAATAGCCACGGTTGCCATGAATTGTCTCTGGATGGACTGTAAGTATTAAAAACAAAATAAGAAGCATATGTTGGAATGTCTGAAACTAGCAGACTAAACTCGAGGCTTTGACAACGTTAAGAGTTTTTTGGAAGGAGCCAGATTTTAGCAATAACATTCCACTTTTGTTAGTCTACCCACCAGCATCTAACCTGCCCCATAACATCTCACTTGAGTTTACAATTTCCTTCACCTCCTGTTCCTCTCTAATGTAAACTCTCTGGCTTTTCTCGAGCGTGTGGCTTGGAAGAGGAAGGGCTGAGGTTCCAGTCTCCAATGTGCCAAGTGGAAATCTTCCTTCACAGCAGACAGGGAAGAACAAATGCACGGCATAAGGAAAGTGCTTCTCCATAGCTCTTTTTTCCTCTCCTGCTCGAGCTCTAGCAAAATGTCAAAGGCATGATGCACGCATTCCTTTGAAGCCATTCCATCGCCTGATGATCCATTTTGCTTATGAAAGGAATGTACACTCGGTGCTGTGATTTTTGTTGGAGGCCTCCACGGCAATGTAATAACTGCGAGGAACACTGCCAGCTTTCCCCCCTTCCTTGCACATTCCGAAACTTCCATCCAGTGAGCAATAAATAGCAAGAAAATATTAATTACCCAAAGGAAGAATTCTCTCCTGAACAAATATTGGCTTTGTGATGAGAAGTTTGTGAAATGTGTGTTTGCCTACTGAGCCCACTCAGTCTATTTCTGATTCCCAAAGAACATAGTGACCCGTGTGCCACATTTTCTTTTGGCTTTTTTTTTTTTTTTTTTTTTTTTTTTTTTCCAGCAAGAACTGTAACAAACATGCAGGAAGGAAAACACCCTATTGTTGCTCTTGGTCTTTTGGTGTTTTTTTGTTCTGTGCTTTTAACTGTGCTTCGCTTCTGGAGTTGCACAAAAACAAGCTCTTCTCTTTTAACCTACTGACCAATTGTCCCAGCTTTTCCCCAGATTGTTCACCAGTTAAAAATGTTCATCAGAGGGTCTTGGGAGAAATCACTTTTGTGCTGTTGTGTGCCACACACAGAAATGCACAAACGCATGCATACTTATAAATATTCTCAAGTACACAAGTAAGGGCTTGACTCTGGAGCCACATGAGTTAAAGTACAAAAGCCTCCATTCCCTGCTCCAAAAACACAAGCAAAAATGATAGTTTCTGCCCTGCTCAGGGACTTCCTGAGTTGGATGTGAGTTTTCTACGTGTAATAACCCTTTTCCATTGATTTCCCCACTATCCTCTTGAATATGCAAACAGAGAAATTTCCTGCAGACCAGGAGGGAACTAAGAAAAGGGCAAGTTCCTCTTCTGGATGCAGTCCCCATCCACCGAGCCCTTGGTGCTCAGGGTGTAGAGCAGCAAGACAAGGAATCAGCAAAACTCACATGTTCCCTGAAGACAGGTTGGGAATGGATGTCTCCAGCCCCATGCTCGGGGCTGGGTGAAGCAAGCTGTAGGTGGGGTTCTGTGATCCCAATATCTCTGTTCCTTGAGGAAACAAGACGTGCTGTCCTATCAACACAACCGGCCCCTACGTGGGCACAGAGCTTGGATCCAAGCCCTCTGTGCTGAGTATCCTGCATTTAGGGGTGGACATGGGCCAAGTGTAGGTCCCTCCATTGCAAAACTGTGGCATTTACCCAGCTAGTCCTGCAGGCTCCACAAGTGTTCTGATCCTCCCTGCATACATGTTCAAATTATTCGATCTTACATGAGCTGGAAATCTCAAATTTGTTCCTTGTCTGGCTTCTTTTGGGACCATTGCGTTGGGAAGATGAAACAATAACAGCACAAATACCCTAACTGCAATGGGGAGTACTTGGAGAAGATGAGGAGGGAGTCCATGTCCATACAGCCCTGGGCATGGCAACCACAGTCCCAGGACACGGCATGCCTCTCCTGTAGAAGTGTGACAATAACATTCTGAGCCCAAGAATACGATGGCAGCCTTCCTGAAAGCAAAGTGTGGTTCAGCAAGCTCAGAGGAGACCACCCAGAGAAAAGGAGCCTGAAGAGCCCCATGAGGAAAACTCTTGAATCCTAAGCTGTCCTTCATCTGAGTTGCCCAAGGCAGGATGAGATCCATTCATAGGCTGGGCCATTCCCTGCTGCTGGGAGCCACTTACATTGTAGAAGTCAGCTGTTAGGAGCTATTACATATAATTATTTACCCACACAGAGATCTTTTCATGAAAAAAAAAATAGCAATTTTCATTCAACAATTTTTAGACAAGAGCTATTTGTTACTATGACATTTCTCATTTGTATCGGTCCAAACATCCAGCCATTGAGTTTTTCACCCTCAGAAAACTTCTTTCTTTTCTTTTACCGAAAAAAAAGGGGGAGGAGGAGGATGAATGAAAACTGACTTTATTTTTGTTGTTGTTGCTGTTGTTTGGGGTGTACTCCTCTAGGGGAAAAAAAGAAAACAAAAATAAAAACAAAAAACAGAAAGGCAAAATAAGATATTGTTGTGAGCCTTTAATCCAGGGGAAAGGCCATTTTTAACCATCCCAAATTGTTTGATTCAGTACATGTTGCCCAGCTCTAGGGTCACGCTTCGCTAATCAGATTTGAGATGTCCAGGGCAGCAGATCACACCTCCACATTTGATCAGCTGAACTAACCGGTGTGGTAACACCATGCAGCAGAATCACAGCAGCAATACTTCACCTTCACATTTGGCTCTGTAGTACCCTGAGCAATGCTGCTAGCTTTCTGCACGTCCTGAAAACAGTTCAGCTCCTACTGGGAGCACAAAGACGTGAAGAGACTGGGAGGAGGGCTGCAGTTGTCAGTAGCACCCTTTGGGATGTTTCAGGACAGAGAACCATCTGCCCTCAGCTCCCCATCCTCACCTTTCCTGCAGCAGTGACTGTGGGAAGGATGCAGTCCTCATGTTTGTTCTGCCCATGTGCTGCAAAGTTGCAATTTCTTCTCATTGCTTTTTTTTTTTCCCCTTCTTTTTCCATGCTTGTCTCTCCCCTTTCAACAGGATTCCTTTCCACTTGGCCAGCAGATGTGAGGGTGGATTACAGAGCAATTCAGCTGGAAAAACTGCCAAGAAATGAAACAAATAATCTATTAAATTGTTTTCTGCAGAAAAAAAAATATATATATTTATATATCCAAATTCTGGCTTGTATTTCTAGGTCTGGAATACCACCCTGGGAATTACATGCAGTTATCTCCAGCCTCTGGGTACTCTTATTTTCTCCTGATGTGTTCCCCTGACCATAATTTTGCTCTTAGCAGGAGATAAGTTTCTTTTGGTTTGATACTATTCCTGGTGCTTTTTGTGGTGTTCCCATGTAAAGCATCAGTTGTGATAAACTCCTTGCACCAAAATAAAAGGAGACTTGATTTCTACAAAGCAAAAAGCAGGTTGGGTGTCAGTATTTGTATAGTAAACATGAGGTTTCATGGGAAAGTCTACTTGCTTGCAGCTAGCAGGATGTCTTTGAATATTTTGGGTGCGACTCATTTGATAAGACCAGACACCTAAATTGCTAATCTAAGCAAGTCTCCCTGGTCTTCCTTTGCAGTCGGTGGAGATCTCATAAAGGCAGCCCAGGATCTGTCTCCTCCTTGATGCCCCGTGCTTTCTAGCCCTGACTGTGGCACAACTGGAGGTGCTTGGCAGAGCTGCAGGGCTGGGAAGTGTGAGGAAATGATTTTGTTTTTCCTGTTGGAGCAATTTCTGGTCTTACGACACGCTGGAGGGCATGCTATGGGCTGAAATGATAACACAGAGCTTAGGTCTTTGTGGGAACAAACATCTTGATTCTGAGTCAAGGTGAACCCCAGGTTTGTGTTCAGCTTGAACTTGCTAATTAGACATGAAGTAGTGATGAACTCAAGGTGATTTGATCATCATTCAAGAGAATGCACCCTTAGCTAGCTGGGCCTGCAAGGAATACTTGGCCAAAATCTCATGACTCTCAGTTAAATCTTGAGTTGGTGTCTGGGTGCCTTTTGGGGAGTGATATCTCCCCACCTGGTCATGGTGGCCAACAGGATGGGACAAAACAATCTCATGTTGCAACAGGGGAGCTTTGGACAGGAGAAAGAATTACTTCAAAGAGGGGATTGGTTAAACATTTGAATGGGCTTCCCAAAGAAGTGGTGGAGTCCCCATCTCTGAAGGTGTTTAAGAGATGTTTGTGCATGGGACTATGGGACATGGCTTAGTGATGGGACTTGGTAGTTCAGGTTGGTGGTTGGACTTGATGATCCTGAAGGTCTTTTCCAACCTGGATGGTTCTATGATTCTATTATCCTCACAATGCTGTGAGCACCGTAAGGGCAGATGTCCCAAAATCTCCACCACAGGGTTGATTCCTCTGTTCTCCAGCATGCCAGAGTTGCAATATCCTAGCTTCAAGAGGACAACCTGCCCTTCTGGGCCAAGTGATTCCTGTGAATGTCTTGGGGCAGGTGGAAAAAAAGAAGGAGGAACAAGTCTGGTTTGGACGAAATGGAAATTACCCAGAGTTGTCAATACCTCAACAACATCTGAGCATTTCCAATGAAAGATCCTATTTGCATCCATGCACTGCTCTGAAATCCATCAAAATGCATGCACTATTCCCACTTCCAGGTCTTTACATGTGGCAGTGATTGGTATTGGAGATAGGCACAGATTTAAGGAACAGCACATCATTTCTCCTGGCTGAGCAGGGACAGCCTGTCCTATCACTGTGCCTTGCATCCTCTGCCATAGCACAGTGGCTGTTATAAACGAGCCTGAATTCACGCAGCATCAGACTTTCCAAAATGCAATCCTGACCCAGCCCCATGTTCTGAATAGGTTAGCACTTATTCTGGCGTTTTGTTTTGTTTTTAAATCAAGAACCCTGACCCAGAGAAAAAACGTTAAAGGGAAATTGCAAATGTTATGCTTGTCTGAACAGGAGTCACTCTAGGAAACACACTACAGACATATTAATTTCTAAGCCATTCCCCTCCCCCTCCCAATCCTGCATGCTCTCAGATGAGGAATGCTCTATTTTGGCTTACTCCCATCTTCTAGTACTCACTCCGCTTATCAGAGATGCACTAGTTAAGGTGGAGGAAATTAAGGTGACCTCCACAAGCTCAGGTCTTTATGCAATTTGAGACAGTCATTAGTCACATATTTTGGCATGCTGTGAATTAAAGAGAGTCAGACTTTCAGAATATCTCAGACCATTTATTTTGTGTTTTGTTCTCCTGGGTATGAATGGACACCATAGGAAAGCCATTGTATTCAACTGATTCTTAAAACTGATTGCTTTATAAAGTTTAAAACAAATCTGTATGTCTTCTATTGCTCTTTTGGTGAATGCTGTGTGAACAGTCCTCCTGGCACCCATAGGAAAAATGTTTCCCAGCAATTAATCAAGCCATTGATTCAGGAATTTTGCTCAAGGAAAGAACTTAGCCCTCACACAGGGATACGACCATAAATTTGCTAGAGGAAGAGCTTGTGTGGCTCTGTTGCTCATCCTCTTCCTGCCTATGTGAACATATTGACTTCTGCAGACCAGACACAGGAGTCAGCACTGCGAGAGCAGCAGGGAAATCCCCACCTCCCTCTCAGCCTGAAGGAGCTGTGATTTTAACAAGTTTGGAGCCAAGGAGGCAAGGGTAGAAAATAAGGAAAATAAAGAAAATACATCACCTCTGTATTTTGTACTTTGTGTCATCACTGCCAGTCAGCAGAAAATGCTGCTGCTGAGACACCTGAGCTTGTTGTCATGCACAGGTCTGTGCAGAAATGCCATCAAAAGCAATGAGTGGCCATAAAATGCCCCTTTGCAGTAAGCCTAGACCCCAAAAGCTCCAAAGGAACAAATAAGTAAATAAATGTCTGCATAGAGGGAGTAGTCAGGGGCCAGACCAGGCTCTAATTTTATGCCTTTGTAGTCAAAAAGGTCTGTGCACAGCTGATTTGAATAAGTTATCTTACTGTTGAACACATCTTCCTGTTAGGGAAAACATTGCTCAAGACTGAAAGACTTGTAATTGCTTTTTGAAGCTGTTTTATTTTGCGTGGGCCTACTCACTTTTTGCCTCCATCCTAAATAGCTCAACTCCCACTGACTTAGTAGAAACATCACGAATTAAGAACTAATGACTCAATTCCTAAGAATAATGTTGGGTGCTTCTATTTATAGGTACAAGCCCTAAGCTTAACAGCATTGGCAACCCCCAATCCTCTATTTTTTTTCCATCATACTTTGATATAACACCAGAATAGCCTGGAAATCAACACTTTCCACTGTTCCTTGTTTCTGGGTAGATGCCCTTTCTGATTCAGATAGCTCGCAGCACTTGATTTCTCAGGAAGGGACATGAGCCCACAGCTATTTTCAGGAAGTGTCTGGAAGCTCAGTTTAAAATAGCAGTGGAGATTCTGGAGGGCAGATGCAAACTTGCCCTTTAGTGGTGGATTAGGGACATTAGTGAGCATTTCTGAAGGGCAACTGGCAGGCTGGATGTGTTGCTGTCAGAAATGATGTAGGTGAAGGCAGCTTTACTGGGGGACAGGTAATGGAGAAGCAAAGGATGGAGAGAACAGATGTGGAGCATGCAGAGGTAGATGTTGGATAGACAAGGTACAGAGAGGCAGGGCATAAACAGATACAGGACGGAGATGCAGGGTATGGAGAGTCATAGGTGGAAGAGACAGGTCGTGGAGAGGCTGTCTTGAAGATATTTAACCCTACAGCAATGAAAGGACCTTCAAACCTCCCCAGTTCTGCATAATCAGACCTGCCCTAACTACATTTGACTGCCTTTTTCAATGGCAACCCACAGTTCTAGGAGGGCAGATACTAGCAAGTCATCCAAAAACCAGGACAAGGAAGTCACACTTGGGTGTGCAGACCAAAGGAATTAAAAAACTCTCCAGAAAGTGTAGAAGTAGCTGTTTGTTTTAGAAATTTCCTGCGCTGTTAGGTACCTGCTTTCAGAACTACAGCATGCCTGTCTTTTTATGGCAAAAAAAAAAAAATATCATGCTTGCTTGTGTTTATTATTGAGAGACAAGTGCTGATCCCATCTCAAAGGTGTTATCAGAAGGACAGGCTGCATTTCCTCCTTGGTGCTCAGCTTTGTGTCCCCATGCTGGAGGCCACCTCCAGGGTGGCGATGGCAGGAAGTTACAAAACATGCCAACGTGGTGGTGGTGTCACTTCCGTGATGGCATGAACTCAGCTCTTCTGTGGAAGTCCTCTTTTTCTTGGAAATTCGAGCCCAACACCTTCTCACCCCTCCTCCGGCCTGCTGTGAGAGGCAGGATGCCAGCCAGGCCTGAGCATGACTCATTCTCTGGGAAACCAAACGTGATGTGGCTTTCTGAGGAAAGAACCTGTGAGGAAGGGCTCTTTCCCTTTCTTTCTGCCTCTTCTGGTTTTCTTTTTCCTTTTTCAAGGAGAGTTGGGCCATGCAGGACAGTGGCACTTAAACAAAGGGGACATCATTACCCCTTGATGTGGCTGTTGGGGAGGAGGACGCTGCAGGGGTTCCACAGAGCTGTCAGCTGTGGTTCAGGGAATGTTTCATTCACAGGTTACAGAAGACCACTTTAGGCAAGGAGAAGTAATAATATTTCTCAGAGAGGTGAGATCGCTTCTCTTTGAAAGGGTTGATAACAGCAGGACAAGGGGAAATGGTTTTAAGTTGAAGGAGGGAGAATTTAGGTTGGATATCAGGGGGAAGTCCTTTACTATGAGAGTGGTGAGGTGCTGGCACAGGCTGCCCAGAGAGGCTGTGGATGCCCCGTCCCTGGAGGTGTTCAAGGCCAGGTTGGATGGGGCTCTGGGCAGCCTGGTCTGGTATTACATGTGGAGGTTGGTGGTCCTGCCTGTGGCAGGAGGTTGGAGCCTGGTGATCCTTTGGGTCTCTTCCAACCCGGGCCATTCTATGATTCTGTGGTCCTGTGATCAGCTTCTCAGTGACAGCATCTCCTTGCCACACAAGGCGCTGTGAGCCTGCTGTTTTTAGGAACTAAAATCTGCAAATGACAGATAAAGAAATGAATAAATGGTTTTAAATGAGGTCTATGAAGATGGGAAAAGGCCTGGAGGGCAGGATGTATGAGGGGTGGCTGAGGGCCCTGGGTTTGTTGTGTGCAGAGCAGAGCAGAGCAGGCTGAGGGGAGGGCTCATGGCCCTGTGCTAGGCACTGTCAGATACCTCTGCAGCCTTGATGACCATCTGGTTACTATAAAGAATAGTTTACGAGATCTCATCTTGTTTTTTGACTGCCATAATGTATGTATTGAGAGCCTGTAAGTTATGGCTTCATAAAAGTAACAGCTTAATAATGAGAATGGCTTTCTCCTTCCAGACCATGAGAAATTCAGGTGTATTTTCCCCCTCTATTAGGACTGTAAAATGAGACAAAAGAGACCCAGACATCTAGGAGGAAAAAGAAAAAAGAAGAAAACAGGAATAAAACCCCCCCACCACCAAAAACTAAACCTCTCAGAGCTCAGTTTTACAGTAGTGCATGAGCAGAGCAGGGCAGGAATTAATCTCGGCCTCCATTTTGCAGAGAGGGAAACTGAGGCACTGAGCTGCGTGATGGTTTGAACAGCACTTTCCAGACAGGCCGTGGTCAGAGCAAGAACTGCATCCTCAGCTGCAGCTTACTGCAGCCTGCACTGCTGCAGTACAGGTACCAGCACAGCTACACAGCAGTTGTCACCCTTCATTATAGCTCTACTTAGGCTGTGATGTTGTATTTCAAACTTCAGTATTTCCAGAAAGCCAGACCCATTTCCATCTTCTCCATATTTTTATGGGGTAGCAAAGCAGTGTGTAAACTTCTGTTTTGCTCCTTACAAGAAGTGGCTGCTGGATCTGGCCGTTCATTCTTTGATTTTTTACAAAAGTAAGGAAGGAGGAGGGATTTCTGCTATACATTTCCTTAGGACGCTGGAATCTTTGATATGTAAAATCAGTGGTTTTGAGGTTTTTCTTGAGCACTACTCTCCAAAAACAGTCTCTATTTTCTTTTTTTCCTTCTTACAAGAGAAGTTTTTCGCACAGATATTGGCATGCAAAGCCTCAGTCCAGGTAGCTGAATTTCCTCCATACTCCTGCACTGGTGCAATCTGGCACTATTACCATTATCTCAGGACATATGTGTGCAGCCTACAAACTCTGTAAAGCCTCTTGCAAGCTTTAAATATGTCCTTATGTAGCCATGAAAGGAAACGAGTAGATACCTGCTTCTTAAATACCAGGAAAGAGTTGGCAGTATTACTGATAATGTTGTTGTGCATGAAATACTCAGCAGTGCTGCAGTCAGAGTCTGTGGACAAGCACAGAAGTGAGTGTGTGCTACACAGGAGGAGAGGACAAGTACATCCTTAATCTGTTGGCCTGTGTCTTGGAAGACCCACTTTCGGTTTCTGCAGTTGCAAAAAACCTGCACAAGCTGCAGAGTCATAGTTTCAGTAAAACAAAGCTGGCAGGAGGATATCTGTGTGAGATGCTGGGGTGGTGGGAAGCTCTGGTGAGTGGAGTCATCTGCCCAGATTTTAGGTTTCTGTGGCACAGCTGTCTCCACCTGAGTCAGCCACTCTTTGTAGAAGAGAGTTGTCTCGTCTGAAAACAGGGGGCTTGGCTTCCCTGCTTCTCCAAAGTGATGGGGTCATACAGAACCCAAGGTTGAACCTTGGAGAAAGGGACCAGCCAACCTCACTCACATGGGGATGCAGCCCCCTATGGAGCAGGATACCTGGGCACCATGTTTGTCTTGCAGAGGTTCAGTCTTTAGAATCATAGAATCATAACGGTTGGAGAAAAACACTATGATCATCTAGTTAAACCATCAAGCCATCCCCAGCATGCCCACTAAGCCACATCCCTCAGTGCCACATCTACCCTTCTTCTTGAACACTTCTAGAGATGGTGACTCCACCACCTCCCTGGGCAACCCGTGTCAAAGCATTACCACTACTTCTGAGAAGAAATTTTTCCTGCTATCCAAGCTGAGCCTACACTGGCACAACTTAATGCCATCATGTCTCACCACTGTTACCTGAGAGCAGAGGCCAACCCCCACCTCACCACAACCTCCTCTCAGGCAGCTGAGGTCTCCCCTGAGCCTCCTCCACACTGAACAACACCAACTCCCTCAGCAGCTCCCCATCACACTTGTGCTCCAGACCCCTCACAGCTTCGCTGCCCTTCTCTGGACACACTCCAGGGCCTCAATGTCTTCTTGCAGCGAGGGGCCCAACAGTGAACACAAGGTGTGGCCTCACCAGTGCCAGTACAGAGGGACAATCAACTCCTGCTCTTGCTGGCAGCACTCTCTCTGATAAAAGCCAAAAATTGCAAGCCAGTTCGCAAAGAGTGGGGCCAACATGAAGAGGCACCTGACCAAAGCCTAGAGCAGGGCTGAGGGATGGCACAGCAAGAAGGGCTTGGCACAAGAGGATGCCAGAAATGCCATCACCATAGGATATTCCCTTCCCTTTGGCCACAAAACTTGACTCCACTATAGCCAGCACCTCTCAGTGCTTGCACAGACGCTGGACCAGAGGGGTGTTTTGGTTGTTGAGACCAATGAGGGCATCAGTGCTTCCATCTCTTGTCTGCCAGGGAAAACTCCCTCTCTTTTTATTCTAACACAAGCAGCTCACGATGGCTTGAGATAGGCTGGGGCAGCTCTGAAAGGCGCCGGGGCGCTGGAGGCCATTGGCTGCGTGGCTGGGAGGAGGCAGGGCCGGGATTATCTTTCTTCTGCCTCCAGTTTGACCTCTTTGCCAGCAGATTGTTCTGATTTTCCACATGGAGGGATCTAGGGACCCTCTCGAAAGTTCAGACTCTCGCTCTCATCCTCACCAGCAGCAGCAGCAGAGCTCTGAACCCTTTGCCTCTGCACAGCCCTGCTGCCGAGCATTCCTTGCAAGCAAGACCTGCTTCATGCTCAAATTTGGGCATTTTGAGCCACTCTTATCCCAGGACCATGTGTTTTTGAGCAGTCAAAAGTTTCCATGGAAAACTGGGAATTCAAGAGTGCGTTTTCTCAGCAAAAGACCAAAGGAAATTGTTTGAATGATTTCAAGGCAAAGTATTTCAATTTTTATTTTTTTAAACCTATTGCAACAGCATTATATTTCCAAATTTGCATGCAGTCAGCAACCGAAAGGCTGAAAAACAAAACATGGGTATCAGGTTTTCTCTTAGCTCAGGGGAGCCAAGCAGTTCCATCTTTAGTCAACCTGAATTCATAGAATCATAGAATCATAGAATGGTGTGGGTTGAAAAGGACCATAGTGATCATTTAGTTTCAACCCCCCGGCCCTTAGAGCTCAGCTCCTTGCACGGCTTTGCCTGACGATCCCACTCACTCCCTACATGCACAATCTGGACTGGGGTTAACCAAGTGCTGCCCAGTGATGCAACGCCGTGCAGTGCAGTGAAACACCTGGGGACGCTCAGCAGTGTCCATCTGCCCTTTCCAGCTCACTGGTGCATCGAAAACCAGAATTTCCCAGTCCGTGACTGGAGCACCCAGACTCTGCAATCACACATCTTAATAACAGGTCTTACCCAGAGCAGTAGCGCTCTGTGGCATGCACGTTATTGCTCCATCTGCCCTGCTTGCAAACATTTATTATTCCCTGTGACACATGCTGTAAAACTGCACTGAGGTAACGATGTATATTTGGCAATTTCCATTCAGATGAGCCGAAGGAATTAATGAATTTGGAAGATCTCAGATCTGTTGAGATAGGGACAGGCGATGGCACGCTTTAAAATAATCACTCTCAACAGCGCACAACTTGAAACCACCCCACTAATCACAGGCAATGGGAGCGCTTATCGAGGCAGAGGGAGAGCTCAAGCACCATTCAAGCCCTCTAATAATGCTAAATGATTCCACAAATGCACGTGTCCGGGGCTCGGACTGCTTCCAACCCTAAGTGCTCATGAAAACTCGAAGTGCTCCACTGGTTTTAAATCACCGCGCAGGGCTGACTGGTTTAAACTCTCAGAGCACTTTGCTTTTTCGCTTGCGTTTTCTTCTCCCACCCCCTCCTTCTTTTTTGTTTTGTTTTTTAATGAGCACTTCAATTTGGAAGCCAGTCAAACACTTCAGTGGTTGAAGACATACTGAACCAATTTAGAAATATGTCGAAAAGAAAAGGGGAAAAAAAATAAAAAAATAGGAACAGTAAATGATGTTTTAAAACCCTTTTGTTTCAGGGCACTGAAGCAGCCTGGCTGGGATGGGTTAGCCAGGGCTGCAAGACAGCATGGTGGTGTTATCTGCTCAATCACATACCTGTGTAGGGACATATCTGCCCCCGTGCTGCTCTAAAAATTCCTCAGCCTGTAGGTGCAGAGCTAGAAATGTAAATGCTGTGCACAGGAAGGGGAAAAACGCAGTGTGCAGAGCAGGAGGAAGGGTTACCCCACACCCAGCCCAGGTTCTGTGCTGAGCCTCAGTCTGGGCAGCCTCCAGCATCCGAAAGTGAAACTTTTCGCTGAGTTCATCTTGAAAGATGGGAGAAAACTGAAGCAAAACAGCATAAATAATGGAGAAGTGAATTAGACTTTTAAAAATCCTGCCCTGTTTAATAATTCACACTGATTATAACACGCTGAAAGGAACTTTTTTGTTTAATTACTCCTAGCCTAGCCATCTCCCCTTAGCACACACGCACATCTCCATTGAAAATCATCAGCTAACGATGGCTGCATCAGAGCGAGGCGGCAGCAAATTGTGTCCCGGTGGGTGCTTATTCCCAGGGGAGAGCTGTGCAGCTGTCCTGCACCCGAGGGTGGCACAGGGCACAGGGTCCGATGTCCTGCCCCAGCTGCAGCCATGCTCTGGGTTGCACAAAGCATTCAACATAAAATTCCCTCGGAGGCAGTAAATCGAAGCTGCTTGTCACCGTTGCTGGGAAATGAGTGCAGTGGGAAGGAAACCAAGCTTACGGTCGCAGACATGAGCTGAGGTTTCCTTCTCATGTAATGTGGCGAGGTTGAGGGACTGATACAGCCACAGTGAGCGGGGGAAATGAGGACATGGGAGCATGCCAGGCTGAGCACTGAACACAATGCCAACAGGCTGGGGCTGTGCATGCTACACGCCCCCTCCTTTAAGGTCATAGGATCATTAAGGTTAGAAAGACCACTAAGATCATCTAGTCCAATCATCAAGAAAATGCAGGTGTTGTCTGCTGCTGGCTGTGGCTTGCACTGAAGGCTGCAACATGGGCAGGACATCAGCATTCCCATAACCAAGAGCCACATCCTCCTCCAATTGCAGCAAGGAGTTGACGTGGTGGTTGCAGGGACATCACCCTGAACGATTCTTGCCATGAGACGTGCAACCATGTGCTGGAGATGTCAGGGAAGGAGGAGAGCAGATGGCTGGTGTGTTGGTGCCTTGGTGCCTTGGTTGGTGGCTGGGTGCTTTGAGGGATGGCCCAACTGAACAGCATCAGCTTGGCTGGAAGCAACAGGGCTGAAGCATGGACAAGGAGCAGCAGGGAAGTGCACAGACTGAGAAGAGCAGGAGAAAATGTACAAAGGGCTCTCTTGTAGCAAGGCTCTGTTCATGAGACTCCAACCTGCCATCAGAGGAGCCAGGCTGAGCTCTGAGGTTGCAGCCAGACTCATTTAGCATTTTGTGGGCCATAATTTACAAGCAAATAGAAATACTGGCCACCCGCAGAATATACCCTACTCCCAGAACTGAGCTGGGAGGTATGGGGGGCACAGCCACCCTTTGGTCACCACTTTGCCTCCTGATGTGGTGTTGCCAAACCCATGATGACCATCTGCCTTGTGGCTGCTCAGGAGAAAGCCTTTTTTTTTTGTTTTTTAAAGAGAGACACAACAGCAGCCAGAGACATCAGCCATGCATAGGGAAATATATGGATCCCAATGTCACATTGCCAGCACTCAAAGAGAAGTTGTTTCTGAGCTAGCTGTGCCTCAGCCCCCAACATACCAGCATGGACACATGGATCTGGCTCTAACAGAGTTCAGAAGCTGCTGTATTGTTCTCAATTTCAGCCACGGTACCTCTGTTAGAGGACATGCAGTAGGTCAGTGAATCTGCCTGGACTTGCTGCAGGACAGGAGGAAGCATCCTTTCACCTGATACCCCAGTTCCCACATCCATCAAGCAAGATCAGCGGTTCCCACTTCCTATTCAAAATGCCTCAAGCAGGAAAAAATAGTGTAAGAATAAAGTACAAGAAAACCAGAGTTTTCTTTGGCTGTACTAAATCTACTGTGAGAAAATGCAGCTGTTCAGGAGCATGCAATATATTATTTTATTTGCAAAACCTCACGTTTTCGTACTAGCTAGCATTCATTAGTCATCTTCATCTAATTGCAAGGCAGAATCACCCTCACTGTCACCCCTGGCAAAATATGATACTGAGCCCAAACCAAGCAGCTCAAGGATTTATGGGGAGCAATAGGCATTGCCACACTCTTGCACTGAGACCGTTTTGAGGTCCAAGTTGTCAACCCTACATTCTGTTCTGTGCCGTGATGGCATAACCCCACATCTTTGCATTCTGCTCCACAGTGCAGGGCAATTGAAACCCCAGGGATCAGACTTTTCCTCCCTTGCGATTTTCAGGACACCCCATATGTGTCTGGTGAGCACTCAAGATCTTGTCTTCACTTAGGTCTGGAGGACACTGTCCCCTCATCCCTTGCATAAGAGAAGCACCAGGGCAGGGATTAATCCCTCTCTAGAGTCAGGAGCTTTCCAAACTGCCTCGTAAAAGGAGCAGCACATCGCAGGAAGAGAAAGCTCCTTTGTTTTGGATAGCAGCTGTAATCTCCACATCAAGCACATGTTGGAATTTGTAAGTGGCCATTTAGCCATATTCTGACAGCAGAATGAGCAGCCTCAGAGCAGCAGCCAGGCCTATTTATAGAAAGGAGGTTTGAGGTAATATCCTTACCTTGGATGCACTGTCTCTACTTAAGAGCCCAGCTTACAAGCGAAAGTGATGCCAGACAAGAAAAAAAACAGAAGAGTCATGGCTTGCTCTGCCTGGCTTGCTTTGCATAGGAGCAAATTAAATTTTACAAGAACACTAGAAATCTCTAAAAACTCAATTTCTTCTGGATTCTAATGAGAAAAGAAATACTGGAAGGCAAATGGTCATTGGGGTTCCTCAGGCCAAACCTGCGTAAACATATCAAATTAATGCATGACCGTTGCTGCGGTACTAGAGCATTAGGCAGTCATGAGCTATTCATGAGGTCAGAGCTCAGCCTACAAAGTTTGCTGACCTTTCTGTTGACATAACTGTTGACACTCAGTGGCTTGGGAGAGCTCTTGAACACTCACTGAATGTTATCACGAGCAGAGGCTGTCTCCCACTTACTGCGTCAAGTATTGATGCTTCCAGTCTCCGAAGGCCAAGGTATTTGGCAAAACTCAAGCAGTGACGGCTTAGGTGTTCCGTATAGATAGGATGGGATCCAAGTCTGGCTGAACCAGAGTTTCACCTGAGAAATGTTGCTTTTTTCAAAGCAAGCTGGAGTCAGGAACCCACAAAGAGGGTGAGAAGAGGAAATGAGAACCAAGGCAGTTGTAAGAGCCCTACACGCACATTGGTTAGGAGAGCACTTTGAAGGGTAGTGCTAAGAATAACAGCCTTGGCTATGGCTTGTGGAGATGACAGTTCAAGAGTAAATTGTGGCCTGGAACGAGGCATGGTTGGATGAGATTCAGCTCACAGACAGAACATTTAAATGTCGCTATTTTCTTTAAATTTATTGCCTACCCAACATGGAGGTGTCTCCAGGTCAGGTAGGAGTCTGAGGTCCAACTGCTGCCTTGAGAGGGAGGATGTTGCCCAAATATGGGATTATCTTTGGGTATGCTGAGCAGACAAGAGCTTTATTTGAGAGTTGGGATGAATAATCCCAGGCTTGTGCCTTTGCCTGAAGATCCCTTCCTCTTGCTATATTGAGGACAAAGTATGTATGAGTGCTCCCAGAGAACAAGAAGTAACAACACACTGCAGCTGAAGGTTTGGGTTCAGAGCAGGACATTTTGTCACCTTGGTTTACCCATTCTTCTTGGAGAGGAGCTCATACTGCTTCTGGGATTTGGTTATCTTCATGTCCTGTGAACCATAATGCTTGTAGAAACAAGAGCCATGATATGCATCTGTGGAACCACAGAGAGCACAGGAGATGTCCACACATGAAACCTATGAGCCTCATAGTGGCCATGCCAGCAGTGATCCTTCCAAAGGAAGGACGTTCCCTTCTTGCAAATACTGATTGTGGTTTGCCTTTTATGTGTAAGAAGCTATACCAGTGCATCTCAAATCTTTGCATTGTGTCTCTAATGAAGCTGATCATCCCCTGAAGTTCCCCTCCGAGGAGATACAGTGGGGTTGAGTATGTTATTTCTCAGGCAGGAAAACGTTAGAGGAGTTTCAGTTCTGACATGGAAACTGCTCTATTTCCCACTAGCATGTGGGAGTGGTGGAAATAGCCTTCTGAGATACCTCCAAGCCCTTCCCCTCTTCTCCAAGTTCAAATTGCTGCTGCTGCTGCTGCTGCAGGGACAGCTGAACAAATGCTGGTGAACGCGGGAAGGGGAAGCTGGCCGGCATCCAGCATCGGCTCCTGCTGCGGGGGGAGAGCCCTGCTCCAAACAGATGCTTGGCGACTTTCACAGCTCCCAAAGCCCCACGCCCTTATCTTCCAGAGGCATCTCCAGCTACTCCTTCGCTCACTGAATTAAACAGGAGGGATCGAGCCAGGAATACGGATATTTTATAACATGCATATAAAAATCAGATCGAGAAGAAAATCCTGTGTGTGCAGATGTATACATGTGCCTATAAATACATAACATGTTCTGTTTAAAATGACCGGTTTCCTAAGGCTGAAACAAACAAACAAACAAAAGTCAAAAGAAAGAATTTCCTTAAAAATGTGACCAATAATGACAAATTCAGGGGAGCATAGTTTAGCTGTGGCCCCCAGACCCCACTGCTGAGACAGTGAGCAAGCTGCAGAGGGAATGTGCACTGCCTATGGGGTGATGCCTGGGCATCCACACAAAGGCAATGCATGCAGAGAACAGAGAAAGCTGATTGTAAGTATAAATGAGCCTGAAATTGTAGGGTACCAATAAGGAAAGCAACAGGACGGAAGGAAGAATTGTAAATTGTAGAATCACAGAATCAGAATTGTTTGAGTTGGAAGGGATCCTTAAAGGCCATCTGGTCCAACTCCCCTGCAGTAAACAGGGGCACCTACAGCTCCATTAGGTGCTCAGAGCCCCATCCAGCCTGACCTTGGGTGTCTCCAGGGACAATTGTAGGTGCTGGATGTGATGATCCTCGCAGGTCCCTTCCAACTTGGGATATTCTATGATTCTACAAAATGTCTCCGTAGTGTATTGGGAGAAAAGCCCAGTGATAATCTTATTATGTGTTGAAAATGAAATACTTTTGTTCCTCTAACACTTACTGCAGTCATTAAGCAGCAAGTGACTAAAGCCGAATGGCTAACTTGAACCCCAGAGCATTCACCAATCTGCCCAAGAGCTATTTATATTGTATTCTAATATTTTGAGAGTGTTTGTTAGCTAGAATTGGAGATGGTACCAATCCTAGCACAAGAATAAACCACTGATAACTACACTGGTTCAAATTTACTGGATTAATAATGACACAAATGTAGGCAATAGCAATCAGCATGGGTTCGTGGAAAGGAGACCCTGTCAAAGTAAACTTACCTTTTTGCTGTTGATAGGGACAACAGTGCTAATAGAGTTGGCACTTTATAGAGGTATCAGTAGCACAGGGTATTTTAAGCCGATTAAATCCACTTGGCATACGTAAAATCTGTTAAGGACTGGACACTTGATAGATCTCAAACCCAAAGTGCAACAGGAGACAGTTCGTTGAGCTCCTGTGCCTCCAGAGGCACTTAGCAGAGCTCAGCTTTTGGCCTCACACTTTAAATGTTGTGAATATCCCCAAGAGAAACACATCATTAAAGTTTGCAAGTGATGGGGAAAACTGGGAAGTGCCAATGAAAGAAGAGGGCAGGCAAACAATATTGATTTAATTCCAGCCAAATATATATTTATGCATTGAGAAGTGAAGACTTTCTGTGCACACTTACAGTACAGAGCAGCGCCCAGGAATGTCGAAAGTTATCTCCCAGGGGTTTAGATAGATCCTGAGGGTAAAAACAAGAGCACTGTGCAGGAGTGAGGATGTTATGTTCTGCATCTGGCACCGATCTGATGGATGTGGATGTTGGTGCAGCTGTACTCCTACAGCTGAAAAACTCTTAATACACTGTAGAGAGCTGCAGGACTGATAAAAGGATTGGGATATATATGGCATACACTGACAACCTTGAAGGGCCCAAGGAAAATACTGAGGGATGACTTGATTCTGTTGACAGAAGTATATTCAGCTTACGTGATAGGGGCCTATCAGGTAAAATCAGACATCGAGGAATCTAAGCTGAACAAATTCATATTAGAAAAAAGACACAGATTTTTGAACAAAGAGAACTATCAAATAGACAAACTAATTCTTAAGGTTTGTGTTTGGTTTTCCATCCATGGTTTTTTGTTGTTTTTTTTTTTTTGAAACAAGATCAAACGTCTTTCTTTTATAAAATCTATGTGTGAATAATAGAAACAAGAAGGAATCCCCCCAGGCCTTACAATGTACAAATCTATCTGCTTGATTTTTGCTCAATATCTCGGAGATACCTCAAGGGCTGTGGAGCAACATACCCTGCCCCTGATACTTGGGTCAGTGGACCAGGATTAAAGCAGCCAGCTGTCTGAAAGTTCAGGGGAAAAATATCTGGTTTTTGCAGGTTTATTTCTTAGATCATGGAAGTTATCTCCACCATGTTTTGCAGTTTTGCCTTTCAGGTCCTGCTAGAAAGAGTCAGACCCTGCAGTGCAACTGAATCCCCTGATGGGCTTATCCAAATGAAGCAATTAAAAAGCATAACAAATATAAACGAAATATTTAAATAAATAAATCTGGAGTAATTCTTCAGTGTCATCCACTCTGAGTTTTCTGAATCACCAATTAATGACCTACTTAATTACGGTGGTGTTTTCTCTGCTCCTGATCAGACTTGCTTGTGTTCTCAGCTCTGGGCTTTATTATACTGACCTACTATTTAATCTAAACAAGGTACGCAGGACCTTCCCACCAATCAGACACATTTATCTACAAAAGCTCCGGCGGTTACTCTGCTGCACGCAAGAGTAGAACCTGATAGCTAGATTTTTGTTTAATTAATTAGTTTGTCAAGCTTATTTTAAAAAGGAGAAACCTGAGCCTACGTTTGCTTGTCAAGCAAAAATACTATGGCTAGATAGATTTTCCAAAGCACGAAATTCAAGAGGAGTTAGGTTTCCTTTTGTGCCTTTGAAGAGCTCTCCTTCGTGTCCAAGAGCTTTGTCCTGGCTGACACTCTCTGGGCACTTATGAGCTCTGAACCACTTTGCTCTGTTTCCAGGAAGCACAGTGACCGAAGGAGAACTGAAGACTCAGGAAGCCACGTGCCAGCCCAGCGGTGATTGCAGCATCTCTTAAGGTTCACCTCTTTTTTTCCACATCTTCAAAGCCTCAGCCACAGAGCTGCACTTGGCTGCACCCTGAAGACCAGACCTCAGTACAGAGAACAGACAGGCTACAATGAGAAGGCCTTCAGACTCTTCAGCCAGGCGCAAGCAAGCTCTAAATGTGGGCTATGGATTGGGTGAGCGGGGCTGAGTTTCTTATGGTACCCACTTCAAACGTCCTGTTTTCCCCTCAGTTCAAATTCCAGTAGCACTGCTCTGTTTTAAACAAAGTGGAAATCCTCCACCTCAATAGAAGTAGGATGCAAAGGAGAGGGGAAGCTCTCGGAGTGTAAAACCAGACGTTTTGCAGTGGATCTCAGATGAGCAGAAGAAAACATAAGTATACAGACTGGTTGATTAGAAGAGCTTGCTAAAACAGGCATCTGAATGTGGGAAAGTGGTGGAAGCAAATTCATGTGAAAATAGTAAGTCAAAGTTTGGAAGAATCTTATAAGACTTGGAGGCATACTTCACCTCTTGACACACAGCAGCCATGTTCTGCCCAGCCAACCTCCATGGAGCCATGGGATGACCAAGACATGCCACCAGGCTGAGGCAGCATCTGAATGACTCAAGGGTATGGTCCACGTCCTTAGGAGTTCCTAGCCAGGACACAGAGAGAGGAAAAGGGAGACAAAGTGCATCAAAGTCTAATATGTTCACTGAACACTGATGTTTCATGCATATTTTATTATTCCCGCTTTGTAGGATTCTCACAGGATTTCCTGGAAGAAAATATGCAGCAGATGAATATCCTGGGCTTGTCTGACTGCTGCAAATGTGCTATAGGGATGGGCCGTGTGCACAAGAAACAAAGTGCTTGGGGCAGGATGAAATCCCAGGCAAATGTCTGATGTCCCAAACTCACACAGCCACGATCTGCACTCAGAGGCACAAGGACTGGCTGAGCATGGGTAGACACGAACTTTCTCCATTTCCATGTTGCATTTGAAGAAGGACTTTTAGGTAGGGCAGTACTGGCCATAGCACAAGGAGGGACCTAAGCATTTGAAGTGATGTTTGGTGAAACGTAATAATTACCATTTAGCTGTCACTTAGCCATTTTCCTTTGAATATAGCTTTTTTATTCAGTGATCACTGACTCCAAGTCAGACAGCTTGGCAGCCCATGTTGGCTGTGCCTACACCAGCAAACCAAGAAAGGGCAGCTTGCCCCAGCCTTTTTCCTGTCCATAAGTCTCAGCACTGTGAGAGGTCACGTCCATACGGTTACCCACAACACAAGTCATGTCCATAGGGTTACCCCTTCCTGTCCCATTCCTAAAACTGTTTGGAGTGGCCTTGCTAGCACAACCACATGCCTGGGTCCATGTGAAGCCCTCAGCCTGCTGGTTTGCATGGACCAAAGTTCATGGCAGGGAATGCGGGAACCAGTCTGCCAGCCTGAGGTACCAGACAGCCTTTTTGATCTCCACAGCAAAGGTGCCCCAGTGACGATCTGGGTAGGCAGCCTAAATGTGACCTGAGTTCATCTAAGATAGCACTGAGCTCTCCTGATAAGCCCTGTCTGGGATAGGGAAGGCTTAGTGCCCTGTTTATGCCTAATGGAGATGCTGCATCCCAACCCCAATCACCCTTGTGTTGCACCAGGTAGGCTCCGTCCTGCTCTTTTTCCCTTTGCATTGCTTATCAGTGACTTTTCCTTGCCAAGACGATGGACACATTCTCATTTGGGGCTCAATCTACAATGCTGTTCATAACCTTTTCTAGTAAGAGCAATTATTAACATGCCACTACTATTATTTTAGAAGGAGGACACAGATGTTGTACCTTCATTTTTAGCTAATCATTAAGAACCAGCATGAAATGTTTCAAACTTACCATCTTTGTTGACAGAGAAGCATGGAGGGGTGTTTGTTCCCAGAACCAGGTTTGCTAGGGAGCCATTCATGAAGCCATACATGAAGTTATTTTGCTCCTCAACCAAGCAGCTTTCACGTATTACAGAGAATTTCTTTCCCAGATCTAAAACTATGTTTTCCATCTGCTCTCTAATTCTAAAGAAAACTACACCTTTTCCTTATAGTACTTAAATTTCAATTTCTTAAGGAGATGCCCAGGAGGGAACACAATGGAGAAATAGCGTGGGCAACTTCTAAAATGCCAGCGGTATATGCTACATTTCAGGGGCCTTCATTCAAATGACAAAATGGGAGCTCAATCCCCAGGTGTAGTCAGATTTACCACGCTCGTTGGCACCAGGCTACAGCAGCAGAGTGTGACGGGTGAGCTGTTAACGCAGAGCTGGCAATTTAGGTGATTTCTACCCTTCCATTGCACTTCCCAGCTTCTCCAGAATTTTATTCGTATGTTTTATCGATGACTTCTTTGCCTTTCTGGTTGTGAAGGAGAGCTCTCCAACCCAGCGGGGGTAATCGGCAGACTCAGAATTGAGAAAGCAAAGAGAGAACTTAGCAGTTTACGCTATCCTTGCAAACCTTGCAGTTCTTAAGGCAATCTTTTCTTTTCGGGGGGGCCCAAAGGGCTGAGATCTGACAGGACCACAGATGAATTTTGCTCTCGGTGAAGGAGATACAAGGCAGAAGCTGAGCACTTGCAAGCGAGTGATCTACTTCCAGCTCTTCCAGCCACATCGACGAGGACAGGGAAAGGATAACTCTCAGTTCTGGCTCATTACAGGCTTGATGGTATCTCACTTGTAAGTTACTAAACCCAATTTGTTCATGTTGCAACACATCAATTTTATGGCTGAGACTGAAGTTTACTCGTCCTTGGGGTTTGCAGTTGTTGAGATACAGGATGTAAAATCTTGCATGTAAAATGCGCCTGAACTCTGCTATCCATTCAACAGAGAGTCAATAGTTCAGGCGTTAATTCATGAGAAGAAGGGAGTGAAAACACACCAAGGCCAGGATCTCACGACCCACAGTCCGCCTATAACTCTACCCGAAAGACCTTGTAAGAGATAGGTATGTGGTTTGGAAAATGCAGAGCGCTGTGGTTAAGTGAGGCATTTCACAAGTGCCTTAACATCACACTACTGGCAAACTTCCTCGAGCACACACCATATTCAGACCAGAGTTCTCTGTGGGATGGAAAACGTTAGGGTGATGAAGGTTCTAAATCTCATGACACGCAGATCGATATGCCAAAGAATATTTACAAGCTGATGAGTGTCCCATAAATTCCCTCCAGAGATTTTTCTCGTTAGGCACCAGAGGAGCTGCACTGATTTTCACCAGAGCCCTGATCCTCTCCTCACCACGCACTCAGGAAATGCCCAGCTCTGGTAGCTTCTCCCCCTGCACACTTGCTTAGGTAGTTTCAGTGTTGACAATCAGTTTCTTGGATTTCCATCAGTAAATTGCTGCTGTCATACTGGGAAGGTTCAGGTTTCCAGTTCCCATGTGCTAACCTTGATCCAGGCCATTGGGTGTAAGCTGGAAGGGGCTGGACATATTCTAGCTCCTGCTAGAGAAGCTGGAGCACCTTGCAGGCTGGCAGCTTTGCAGTGTGGACAGCTGGTCTGGTCTTTAAAGGATCCAAAAAGGACGTGACAGTGTTGTCCAAGGGGTCGTTAGCACTGTCCTATATGGAGAGATGCTCTCTGCACTGAAGTCATTCTCCAAATCGGACCAGGGAGATGACCTCGCTGGAAAAAAGAAAGGGAGGGGAAGGAAGGTGGGATTTCCTACATACAGCCAAGGTCCGTGGGTATGGCAGCATGCAGGGGACAGGGAGGAGGGCTGCTCACGGCCAGCGCTGCCTCATGCACTCGCCTCGTGATTCCTGAGGTTGCTGCCAGCTCCTCGTGTGACCTGGGGTAAAATCATCGACTTTCTGTTCCTCATGTGCCAAACAGGACTCATTACACTTCCCTTCAGGTTTTTCTTGCAGCAATTTGAAAAATAGAGGGCAGGAGGAGGGAGGGAGAAGGCATTAATGGAACAAATGCTCCAAACTCGCTTCCAAAAACATTTCCATCTTCCGGCAGCATAGCAGCTGTGGTATGTCCGATGCTGTGCTTACCATAATGGCCACCAGCTGCATGGAACCAAGTTTTTATTGACCAGAGCACTTCCTCGGGGCTGCAATAGATACCAAACACCTCTGGCTCCAAGTTTTGCAGGTGCCCGGAGCTGGGGCTGGATTTCCCCTCTCCCCCGCATGCTCTCCAGCCCCCTCCAGCAGCGCTCTGCTCTCCTGAAGCCCCGTGCACCCCGGTAATTAAGAGACACTTAAAGAGGTAATATCAAAGATAAATCATGCAGCAAGGATAATTAAAAAATAACAAAAGCTAGGACTTTTATTTCAGGAGGATCTTTTGAGCAGGGAGGCTGGATATAATCTTTCTGAGTGCTCTATTATAAGCCCTGAGTTATGAATAAATCCATATTTTAACATCTGGGATTCATAACATCTTGCTGACAGTCAAATCTCATAAAAGATGTGGTGAGCTCTACAGATGTGGGAAACCTCATTCAGTGAACTGCATAACAAAGGAAATCTAGGGCTTTTTTGTTATTTCTTGTTCACTCCGTGTCTCTCTGGTGAGGGAATGGATGCAGCGGTCCTGACTCCGGGAGGAGAAGAGCTGAGGAGTCATCCATGCTGAGAGCATCCCTGTTCCAAAACACACACGGCAACGTAGCCTTAAAGTTAGGAGTCAAACAAATGTGGGATTGCCATCCCTCCCCGGTGCTGCACTTCCCTGCTGGAGGAGTCTCCTCGCTATAGGGAAAACCCAAGGAAAGCAAACTGTTTATTATGGTCTCATTTAATTTGGGCTTATATTAAGTCGGAGAACTGGAGGCTGTGTTTAATGTGTTTGTGGTGGAGGGGATTTCTCTTTTTTCTCCCCAAATAGCTCACCATTGATTTTCCTCTTAACAAGTGCTCTTGCTCTGACAGCCCATCTCACTCTCTGTGTTTGGACTAAGAGGTTGTAATCTTCCCGTCAGTGCTATCTGAATCCCTCAGCCGTGGGCACAGTGATGTTTTCACTAAAAGAGGATTATGACCTATTAATCAATAAAGATGAAGTAGGTTAGCAGAGCTGGGGCGAAGATGGGGTTATTTCACCCAGGCTGAACGACGAGCATAGAATAAAGCAGCATTTCAACAACGTTGTTGTTAGCGGTGGGTTTTCCCAACACAAGAAATGGGTGGTGTAGCAGAAGGTCGTGTGAAGAGCTGATGTTGATATTTGAATCATCAGTCCCTCGTCTCATGGAGCACAAGAAGGCAACCAAAACCCATCTCCTGCTCTCCCCAGTGCCAAATCTCAAAGCTTTCTGACGTCAGAATTGTCTGCATTGGACAGAAGGGGAAACTGAGGCACGTGGAGGAAGTGGGAGTTGTTTGTCAGCTTACAGGAGATGGGATCCAGTGCCAGAGAATAGAAAATAGGCTCTGGGAGCACAGAGAGCCCAGCCCAGCTGGCTGCCTTGCGTGACTTACGCTAAGAGGCTGGCAGGCCTTGAGAGCAGAGCTAAAGCACTGGAACTACGAATTTCCAAGCTTTCAAATATTTGGATAGCCTATAAATATAATTTTAAGCTCCTAATCCCCCTCTGTCAAATGGTGTCATTTCTTTTCATCCTTTTTTTGGTTGTTGTTGTCGTTGTTTCAACCTTCCTTCTTTGTCAAGGTTTTGCTAAAGGAGCTTCAGCTCTGACATCATCAGAGAATTTCATTTCACAAAATGTTTTGAATCATTTGTGCCGGTTCTGGCTGCTCTGCCAACGGAAACATTCCCTGCAGCAAGTGCGATTTTTAAACCTTGCATGTGTATTTTTTTCCTCTTCCTGTGGTTACACTGGGAGCAAAACTCTCCCCTTGACTCCTGGCCATCTCTCCCTGAGGAAGGGGCTGCTCCGGGGTGTCATGGAATCATAGAATCATAGTTTTGAGACGGAAGGGATCGTTAAAGATCATCTAGTCTAACTCCCCTGCAATGAACTGGGATGCTTACAGCTAGATCAAGGTGTTCAGAGCCTGGTCCAGCCTGGCCTTGAGTGTCTCCAGGGAGACAGTCAGGAGAACGTGGTGTGCACACTCAGGGAGGGCTCCTTGAGAATGCGTGAGGAGGAGGAGGATGGGCTGAGGGAATGCTTGCTGCTTGCCTGGGGCTTTGGACATGGGCTGGTGGCTGCATCACAGCCAAGAGAGAAATAGCAAAGCTGGCAAAGGGAAAGGACACTGCTGGGAAAGCTGCAACCAAACAACACTATGCCCACCCAACGCGTTTTCTTTACTGTGTATCAGTGTTCCATCTCCTGCTACCCACATTGCTCCAGAAACTGATGTCCTCATATGAAGTTCTCCTTCACTCTCTTCTCAGTGGTTATATGGAAGCAGGAGCACAATGTCCTCATTCAAACAAGGCAGAGCTGCCAGGATCCTAGCCCTCCAGGTCACATTTAATGCTCATCAGCCTTCATGTATCAAAAACAAGCAAACAAATGAGGTGGCCCTCAAGTATCCCTGACACAGTGCTGCCAGATGTCTTCCTTCTCACCATTTTCACTCACAATAGTTTGTGCTGGAGGAATGTTCTTGTCCAACACTTGATCTTCAATAGTGTCTTTCACCTACCAAATCTAAAATCATGGGGTTGGAAAGGATCTTAAAGATCATCTACTTGCAAGGTTCCTGCTGTGGGCAGGGTTTCCAGTCAGTGAATCAGGCACTAGATCAGGCTGCCCAGGGCCCCATCCAGCCTGGCCTTGAGCACCTCCAGGAATGGGGCAGCCACAGTTTCTCTGATCAGCCTATGTCAGCATCTGATCACTCTCAGAGATGTGCATTAAGAGCCTCTTCATAGTGCAGAGGACTGAAGAATGAGGCGATAGGTTACTTCCAAAGCAAATGGTCCTTGAGTCCCCCATGTACCAAGAAGACACACTGGGATGCCTCTCTCTCAACAACGAAGTGTCTCCCAGTGGGGATGGTAGTGATGGGTTGAAGGTTGAGCTAGATGATCTTAGTGGTCTTTTCCAACCTTAATGATTCTATGACTCTGTGAAAGGAGAGGTGTATGAGATTATACAGCACTGTTACGGCTGTGTCAATACCATTTGGAGCAAACACAAACACACTCAGGCTTATAATAACAGGGTGTAATAGATAGTAAGTGCAAATGACTCATTCACTGAGATTTTCCAGGATTAGACAGCAGCAGAAGGGCAACGACAGTGTAAAACGGACTTTAAAAAATAATCTTCTAATAAGATTTTAATAAACCTGTTAGTAAATGGCAACGCTTGACTTCAAGAACTATTTCTCCCCTGCAGTGTATTCCTGTGGAGTTGGATCTGTGCTGTTCCCCAACGTGGGTGACACAACCTCGACCATGGGCAGAGCCAGCAAGGATTAATCAGGTCAACGGATGAACAAAAAAATCACATCTGCGGGGAGAAGCTCAGTCCTAAAAAGCTGCTTCAGGCCTCCTGTAATATCTTCTTTCTGGGTTAAATCAACCTCCGTTTGTATACTCCTCTCCTTGTCTTTTTCTTTTTCTTTTCGTTTTTCTGAGTAGGTTGATTTCAAAACGATGTTTCTTGAAACAAGAAGCCTCTTCTTTTCATTGCGCCCCAGACTGCATGTGGCAGATGCTGGCTCACCAAAGCCTTGCTCTAAATCCAGTGTCTGGACATGCACGTGTGCTTGGCGAATGCAGGGAAACTGCCACATTTTGGGGCAATTTTCTTAGAAGTCTGTCTCCAGGGGTCAGATCGTTACATGGAAATCTTGGCTTTCATTTCAAGGACTGAACACATTTTTGTTTTGCAGCTGCCACAGTTGAGGAGGAAAGTTTGTGCGTGTCGATATTTAGGAGCCCAAAACCCAAAATGCAAACCAGAAGGGTTTAATGCCCTTTCTGAATCCTCTCGGTGACACACTGGAACAGGTTGCCCAAGGAGGC
>PPHD01001834.1:0-39769 GCA_002909625.1 Bambusicola thoracicus
CCGCCCGAGGAACTGCCCGCTGTGATCCCACCATCCCTACCCCAATCGCTGCGTATTACGACCTTTTTAATTGCTGTTACCGCTTCAGCGGAAAGCCCTAAACCTCCCCTCTGCCTGTTTCCTTCTCCCAGGCTTTCCGGATGGGGCAGGGATTCCCAGCAAAACCCACAGCGGGGCAGAACGGTGACCCTCTGGCTTTTTTTCCCGAGACCGGACAGGACACGTCTGTCGATCCCGGGACCACGACGGGGACGGAGGATGGGGTGAGTACACCGACACCCTGAACACCCTCATTCACATCGCTGCCCTTTGCTTCTGCCGGAGCTGTGGGCGCAGATTTATCTCCGAGGCGGTGCTCACCTGCCGTCAGTTCCCGGGCAACCCCGGCCCAGCCCCGCCTGGGTTCTCACGCTGTTGTTTGGGGATGGAGGCGGCCGGGGGCGGCCTGATCCCCTCCTGGGTGACGGTGGGGGAGCTCTGAGTTCAAGGCCTATCCGGGGAAATAAGGAAAAGAGACAGAAAGAAGGGAGAGGGGGAAGGAGAGGAAGAAAGAGGGAGAAAAAGAAGGGAAGAAAGAGAGATGGAAAGGAGGGAAGAAAATAAAGCTTTCCTTTCCCGAGGATTACAACAAAATGCAATCAGAGCTCTGAACTGACCACTGGAAGAGCAGCAGCATACAGTGCCATGCTTAGATTCCTGTTCTACCTGGTCACAGACCTGGGAGCAAAACCAGGTGAGAGCACATTGGTCACTTGTTGCACAGAAGTGATGTTTGTGCACATCACCCTTATGCTCTCCCTGTACTTTCCTATATAGGAATTATGAGTCTGACCAATACGTCTTAAGAATCTATAAACCGTCTGCTCAGTTTCACTGTCAGACTCTGAAAATATATGAGAGCTTTCCGGAATAAGGAGAAGAATGTGGATGCTGGTTACTCCTATGTATTTTATATCCAATGTGCAAACAATATGCATGCAGCCCGTGCCCATATTTTATAACGTGTTCCTACAGCGTAGTCGTGGGAGTCATGTAACTTACATAAATACTGCTTGCTTTCCACTGGAAATACTGTCATAAAATCGGTAAGAATAAATTCACTCTTTCTTTCTTCTTTTTTCTTTAAGTCAGTCTGGTGTGCCACAACCCTGGCCTGAGTTTATGGAGTCAGCTATCCTGACACATCCTTGAAGCACAAACTCAGATGGTGTGCAATGCTATGCCTGCCAATACAGCACTTGCACAGACATGTCTGTGAGTATGAAGCATCTTCTAAGCTTGCCGATGCGTTTACGTACCTTTAGCATAGCTGTGGCAACACGACCGCCGCCACTTAGTTCTGGTTAATCCTTTCGCTTTAGGAAGGAAAAGAAGGTGCGCGTTCGCTTCATCCTCGGGCGGGGCTCTGTATGGAGAGCAGGGAAAGCACCCAGCGATTTCCAGCGCTCGTTTTCGGGAGGTGTAGCCCCGCCAATGCCACGCTCCTCCCGGTACAGCCCCGGGTACAGCGGGTGGGAGCGCCCCTTGTGCCCCAGGCCCCTCCGCGGGGCGACAACGGCACTCCTCCATTCCCTTTCCCAAGTCTCACTCACTCCGGTCGCTGTGCCTGAGGAAATATTTCTCTTTATTTTGCAGGTCTACGTTTTTCTCCTGTATGTTCTGGAGCTGGAGACTGCCGGGGCCGTCACTGCGAGCATTTCCGTCCTGGTCCTCAGCCCGGCACTGGGTGGGGTGCCGGCAGGTGAAAGCCTCTCAGGGCCACCCCCTCTCGTTCCCTCCCCGCCTCTGTGGACTCCTGAGCCTTCTGAAGCTCAACGCACAAAGCGAGGGGAAAGGAGGAGCGGGGGGTCGAGCTCCGAGAGGAACCGGAGGACGGAAAAGAGGGCATTTGGGGCTGAAAGGGTGCGAATAGGTGCCACAAGCGACATCTCCAGTACGGGGAACCGGCTCCGTGGAGCGGAGCGGGCCTGCAATGTGAATGCAATTACGCCGCCTGTGTTTGATGCCTCCCCTTACTCTTCCCCCGCAAGCACTGCCTCGGTACGTCGTAAAATAGAAGCGAAATGAAAGGCAGCCTTGAGCGCTCTCTCCCTCCTAACCTCTGCTCTGCCCCGCTTTTAGGAGCGCTCGATGGGTTTGGGGTCCGGAGCTTTACAGGAGCGCTACGACGGGAATGGGAGTGGGAGAGGGCTCTCCCTCCTCCGTACCCATAGAGGCGCTCCGTGCCTACCGTCCTTCCGGCAGCCCCGACGGCAGCGCTGCAGGGAAGGGTTCTGGGCCAGCACCCGCCTCTGGTTGATAGAGATATAGATATAGTGTATATATATAATATATAGTAAAGCTTGCAGACAGGTTCGCTTAAACTATACAAATAAAGCCAATAAAAGACCCTACGTGCATCTTCAGTAAACCACTAACAGTGCTACGGGGAATATTCGGAAGCAACTTTTTTTTTCCCCGAGTTTTTTCCGCGCTCAGTGGTCCCTTAGAAAAGTGGAGGTGGTGCAAACGTTTGGATATCTCCCTTTAAAAGAAGAGTAAAATAAAACAAATGATCGACTTGGAATTGGTTGCCCGGCCTCTGTGTGATGCCTCCCCCTCCCCGACAGTGCAGCTCCGGCTGTGTTGTCCCCCAGAAGCAGAGGCTGCAGAGCAGGACTTGAGGGACGGGGCTCACGTCCCCCGGACGACCGCGAGGGATGCCCCCCCGCCCCGTCGGGGTGAGGATCCTGAGGGCATCTCATGAAGGCGTCCCATTTTGGGCGCAAGGACGAGGATCAGACACAACCCCAGGCTGTGCTGGCAGCCCGGATCCTGCCTCGTTGGAACCCCGAGGAGTTCTGCCCGCAGGTTTTGTAGCTCCCGAGCTATAGGAAATGCAGCTTTAGTCTATACGTAGGTACAGACCTGAGAGCCCTAAAACCCTTCAAATGCGGATTTAACAGCGCTTGAGTTCAGTAACACTGTGAAGTGCTTCCTTTCTTAATGATAAACACAATAAGGGATTTCCAAAGATGAGGTAAATTATAATGATGGTCTTTCTTTTATTAGCAGAATTTTTGTCCCTATAAACTCCTCCCTTACTGATTTCTTCACTGCTAATGACACTGGAGGAGAACTTTTCCTATTTCAAGACCACTGCTTAACTCGCGCTGACTCCCATGAATGTATTCATTATTCACAGAGAGTCACTAAGTGCTCTGCATGGAAACTTCCAGTCCGTCGCATGACTCTCACTGTTGCCTGTTAAGGGTTCGTTACGGATGGCATGCCACTGGGAGCACGAATCTCATGGCTTTAGTGCCGTTTCCTTCCCAAGCGAAGGAAATTTCAATCCACGATAAATGATCAAAGAGGGGAACGTCCCTGGGTAGGTGGATAAATAAATGAAGAAAGAAGTTTGAGAATGATTTGAGGGGATATGCATTGTAATGCGTTAACATACAAAAATATTTCTTAATTGCTTGACTGGAGGTTAGAAGAAAATGGATCATTGACGAGTTATGTGATATATTATAAATAAATAAATAAATAAAGTAGTCCCCACTGAAAAGAGCTGACAATTGTTCAAAAGTGACCATTCCAGAAAGACCTTTGGCATCAATTTCATTATAAAATTTTAACGTGAGGGTTTTCTTTTTTTTCCTATGTACAGTGTAAGAACGCATGGTTTTATTGGTACTGGTTAGGGTCAGCCACAGGAGAATTATGGGAGGTCATGTGAAATAGGTGCCAGTAAAGCTTTTATTATTGTTATCCAGACAAAAGAGCATTATGGAATGAGATCCTTACCAGACCTAAACGTGGATATTTTGTTCTGCTAACAATCAAGTTGGAAAACACAGAGACACAGTTAAAAAAAGGAGAGTGAATTTTCAGAGCCATTGGGCATTAACCTATTATCCTAAAACATTTGGAATTGAATTCCCTCATAAAACGGAGGTCTCCTGAAGTGAAAGACTGTACACGACTTTTGATGTTGCCTAAAACAAAAGATGAATGGGAAAAATATTGCACTGTCACAACAAAATGTAGGCGTTTCCATTCTGGAGTCATTTTTGTGCTGTCTGTGTGTCACGCAGTGTGAGAAAATTGAACTGTTTTTAATTGCCAGGACAGCCTATGGCTGTGGTTTGTATCTACCTACAGTTTGAAACTGAAGATTTCCCATCAGTGTAGAGGAAATATTATACTCATTCCATCACCTGATCTTGAATGATTTTGGTAGAATGTTAAACCGTTGTCAAGGGCTGCAATGAAACTCCTCCATGTGTTGATATGTTTGGATTCTTAGACCCAGCTCCAACAGATGTTGGAACTCAATGAATTCAGTGAGCTCTCCCACCTTCTCAAATCTGACCATCTCAAGAGTTTCAGATTAATTCCAGGAAGGAGACAAATTCAATCAAAGCAAGCATTAAGAGCTGTATGGTACAAAACATTCCTTGTATTTTTACCGTACCGTAAAAGGAGAATTGATGCATAGATCATTGTCATCCCCCCAGTAGTGCTAAAAGTTATATTAACTTCTGCATTTTGAAAATAAAATGTTTAAAACTGTGTATACTGTATGGTAAAGTTATAGGAAAACTTGTGAAAATTACGTGGACCCTTATTCTGTATAAATTCTCCCATATTTGAGGGTTACATTAATAAGAAGCAAGTAAATGTGCTCTCCACATATAGGAAGCAGAAAACATCCACTTCCCACTGACCTGTAATTCATTTATCATATCAGAGGACAACAAACCAAGCTTTAAACCTGCTGTTAGATCAAGGAGAGTATTTTTCACTGTCAGGTGAGAACTATGCTTTTGCAAATCACATCTGAATGAAACATATATTTCCCCCTTGCCCCAAAAAATCCTCTGTCACCCATGATGTATATGCATATGTAAGTGCATGAATTTTTGAACCAGCTCAGAAATAATCTTTACAGAAATCAATGAATAGTTAGACTTTATGTGAGTCATTAAAATCTGGGGATGCATACAATTTTCAAATGGTTCTGTGATGTATTAGAAATGGTTTTGCAACATTACAGCATATGTGGAGATACATATCTGGAGATATATACAGTTACATACATATGAATATGTTTATTATGGTACATACAAATTGCATTTGCACATAGCATGAAAGTAGTGTTGAAATGTCTTTAGAAAGGACTGGACCTAGTCAAAATGAATAATGTAGTGAACACAGATCCTAATGTAAATCTATGAAAACCCCAAATGCATTCATTTTCTTGCTCAGAATCATTTTGTTATCAAGTTCAATTAGCCCTAGTAAACCCTGAAGCAATAGGAAGGCTGTATCAGACATGGAGTGAACTCAGTGGTAGAGCTCTGTTTGCTTTTCTCAGCATGCAGCACTGAGATGTAATATCTTCTTTGGGATCTCAGTGGGGCTTGGCAGGAAATGCAGCCATATCAACTCCTCATGAGATCCCCCTTTGACTTAGCGAACTCCCTGAGTTGTGTTATGAGGGTGCAAGCCAGTTCCCTCAGTAATTCTTTGTGAAACCTGAACACTGCAGCCCACATTCTGCCCTTATGAAGACATGAGAAGTCAACCTAGAAATGTACGCAGGCCTCTGGCTATGAATAATAAAATCTACACTGCAGTTTGCTGAAATTGGAGCGATAAGTGGACTTGCTGCAGGAAAATTTCCATATCACACTTTGCAAATCCATGTAAACCCAGAGGAAGCTGAAGTCTTGATTTAATTGGAGAGGTTACTGGAGAGCTGGGCTAAAAAAGCTGAAGGTGTAGCCCCGAGGTGAGTCACAGGGGAATGTCTCAGTGCTCTTTTTGTCTCCTCTCCTTCAAGATTCTCCTCTCACATTTACTTGGGAGGGATTCATCAAACTAAGTGGAGACATCTATGACAAGCCTTTGTATCCCATGCTCCCCTGAAAGCCATTACATATCAACTCAACAATTTCCATGCATTCAGGGGGTAACTGTAATATCAAGTAGGTCAGATGAACCATCGCCCATGTCTTCTTCCAACTGCCTGGTCTTGGAGAGGCTTTTTTGCTGTTTCATGTCAGTATACACCATAGTACAGACAAGCAAAGGACAGCCCTACGGGGATGCAAAGAAGACACAGCTAACTGGATATAGTAAGGCAAGGCACCCAGTGGGAGGTGGGACCACTCTCTTCAGCAAGCTTCTCAGGTCACCAGGTCACAGATGGCTTGGCAGTCCCTTGTCCAGTGTAAATGCTCCACATGGCTTGGCGTTCTTGGCCATGTGTGTATCAGCAAGGTAAAGCAGACAGGCTTAGGCAAATGCTTGTTTGTAGTTCTCACTGTTAGCTCACTCCCTAGCAGAGTGAGCACTCACAAAGATAGCAAAGACTTGGGACTATTCCTGGTTGATATCAGGACACTGCTTTGGAGGAGCGGAGGATGTAGTCTGGGGACCCAAGTCATGCCATGACACTTGATCTCAGGATCAGGACAGAGCAGATCCAACCCAATGCATCCATAACACTGTCATTCTTCCGGAAAGGGAAAATGTTTTATTAAAACAGTAGGGAGACAGTGTGCCCTGTAATTGTGGCATGGAGGCCCAGGAGTTTGGGTAGGCAGTGTGTGTTCTGCAAAGGAGCAGAGCCTCTGTCTACTTGTCCTCCTCTTCCCAGCCACCATCCCTGCAAAAGCACACCCCTGGCAAACAGCGGCCCTTTAGCAGTATTTATAGCTATATCTCTATCTGATGAGCCACTCTCTAAAAGTAGGCTAACTCAAAACATACCACATTGCTGCTTGGAAATGCAGATGTGAAGGGATATCTGGTTCTAATATACAGATCACCTTATGGTGTGGCAGGTTTCAGTTTCCACAATAGAGAGTGCATTTGTGCTAGGAGTGATTTAAGCCATTTGGGACCTTCAAAAGCAGAAACCCTTCATGAACCTTATTAGAAATGACTGCACTTGCTGAAAAAAAATAAAAGGGAAGAGAAACTAGAGGAGTGATCCAAGATCACACACATCTAAAGGGTGGAAAGGAAGACTTCTCCAAAGTGTTAATCTTTTCACAGAAAACACCTAAGTTGAACGTGAGACAAATATCTCAGTTCCTTCACTGAAGTCCTACTAATGTTGATGGAACTGACAATTTATTGCAAAAAAAAAGCCACTAGATTTAGTTTGAAGCAGTCAATTTATTAAATATCAGCAATATTTGCCATCATCTCTTCTACTGCATTTCAATATCTGCATTTTGCTTTTTTGCTGAGAGACTTAAGGAGGAGGACAACAAAGAAAGTTTTCCTTTCAGATAGACCTGGTGGATTTGAGCTCTGATATTTCACTTTCCCTCACTGCACGGAAATCCCCGGGGAAGAGCAAAATATCACCATAAAGATCGGCTGTGCAGATTTGAAAGAAGGATTTTGCCCTTGGGTCCAAAAGCTGGAATGTTTTCTGCAGATCATAGGCTCCATAAAACATATGTACTTAATAAATAAGCAAACAAGGCTTGTGCGCGAATGGGGCTGCTGCGTAGAAAAGGAAAACATTTGGCAAGTTGGGGTGGGAGGCTGGCAGCTACATCTTTCATAACCAAGAGCTGCTTTTTGGGGGCGTAAATATCTGCATTTCTTCTTCACGTCAGCTGTGATGTTGAGATGTTGAGGGAACCTTTGGGAATTTTATTCAAGGTGATTCAAAATGGTGTTCATTCCCAGGGCTGGCTGCTCCTATGCAACAAATGGAAGGGATATCTCTACTTTGTCCAAAAAAAAAAAAAAAAAAAAAAAAAGAAAGAAAGAAAAACTAATGAGCAAAAAGTCTTTCCCTCGTTCACATCTACTGTCTCACTGTTCAGCAGGGAAAAGAACAGAGGGGAAATATTTGGAATCATGCCAGCACGCTGTGTTTTTTTTTGGCACCCCTTGGAGCAGCAGCTCAGGGTCTTTGCGTATCCCCGTGCTCTGGAGCTGTCAGCAGGTAACGCACCGTGTTGCATATCTCCGAGCTGCTGAAACGTTACGTGCCCTGTTTCCACCTTTCACAGAGCTCCGCTGACCCTGCCTTGCTCCCTGCTTAGGGTGAAGAGACTCCAATCCCCTTGGCAGCCCAGCAGGTCATCCAGGTTTGGGTAGGCCAAGGAGGCTGTCCTCTTCCATTTAGTGAGAAAGGAACACACCATAGAGAACAATGACATTAAATTGAAGATAAAACTTTTTTTTTTCTTGATTTTCTGTCTGTTTCTAACTTGTCTACAATAATTCTTTCTTTTTACTCTCCCTCCATTTGTGAATTTCAGGGTGAAGGACAGCAGAAGTAGACCAAGGACCTGGCTCATCATCCCATCTTTTGCTTACCCTTAAAAAGGTATACATATAGCCTAAAACTTGTGCCATACAATGATGCATGGCAGCCATTCCTTTACATAAAATGGCACATTTTGGTTGTTTGTGACCAAATTGCTACATCGTATACTGAATTCAAAGCCAAGTTCAACTGACAATAAAAACGCAGTGTTCTCTTAGATTTGTTATTATTTTAGTCCACAGGGATAAAAAACAATTGATCATTCTGGAACTTGTAATCCCAGCATAATTTTAATTGCTCCATTAAGCACAGTCATTATATTATTATACAACAAGTATGTATTTCCCTGTTGAATGCAGGGGAGTTGGACAGGATGACCTTTAGAGGTCTATTCCAACTCAAATGATTCTATGATTCAGTGATTATTCTGAATTAATTATTTTTGGTTATGTATATCTTAACCTCACTTTCAGTTCAGAAAGAAAATGATGAAGGGGCAATGAAATATTTCCTTAGATTTTGTCATGGCCAGTGCAGTCTTGTGGGCACCTCTGGGATCAAAAGGAGAATTCATTCTGAGCTGAAAGCAGCATCATCTCTTATCTGATGTTGGTTTATTGCTTTCTGTTCTGTACCAATACTGTAAAGTGTTTGCTCTTGTGGTACATCTGCTAAGGCAGTTTCAAAAATGTGAAATTCACAGAGATTTGACTCGAAAATAGCTACCTTAGCTTATGGAAGGGAAAATTTTAAGCTTGGATTATCCTTGAGAAACTTGAGTTTGGGTAATCTGAACTTCATGTAAGGAACAAATCTGAAGGACTAACTGCAGCTTCCATGAAGCACAAAAAGGATTACCTGAGATTTAGGAAGTACTTGCAACTCACTGAGTCTAAGTGACCCCAGTGTAAACCAGAGAACTGTAGCAGCCCTGCTGGCACCTGAAGAAGACCTACAAACTCCAGAGATTCAATTTAAACTGAGATTAATAATCTAGATTCGACAAATAGTAAAGAATCCTAAAGGAATTATCGGTACATAACCAGAGGTTAAGTCAGATGTGTAGACATGAACTATTTAAACTTGTAACCAACATATTTCAGAAAAGAGGTACAAAAATGTCTTTCACGAGGGTTAAATATGGGGGAATTATTAATTGGTGCTTGAGTTTATCTGGCTTTCATTTAGCAAGAATAGTTTGGTTTTGGATGAATTTTGAGGAAATCAATGCAAAATCCCTGACTTTCTGAGTTACTTTCTGAAGCTGATCTATTTTAATACAGCAACCCAGTTCAACTGTAGGCAGCATTGTCTTTGTTTCTCTCTTCTAAACCAGATTTATTCCTATTCTGCAGCGTTATCTGAGGTTTCTCCTTGGTACACATTTAGCCAGACTTCCTAGGTGTGAAACAGCGTATCTGTGACACAGAACATCTGAACATCACCAGGGCAGGGAGCTCCTGCTGTAAGCCAGTGTCGCTGCAGAGTGAATGTCCCTTATCACAGTGCCACCTCCAGGACAAATCACAGCCCAACCGAGCGCGGACGTCTGCTAAGAGCATTCCACCCACAACAACGGGTTTTCTCACTTCTCCTGCTACAAGTTGGAGGTGAAACACGGGTCAGGTCCGTGGTGTTAAACGGCTCCAAAACAGCCTTTGTACTTGGGAATTCATTGGGATGTTTACAGATGTTATTAGAGCATGGGGCTTGTAACTGATCTCAAACAAAATGATTGCTGTGGTCTAGATGGATTAAAGTTTTCCTAGCAGATCTGTATTGCACAATTCAAATGCATAATAAACTTAGATCTGTGCTTTTGCCAAATTGCAATTTATAAATAAAAAGGTTCAGAGCAAGCCAATTTTCCTATTTAGTTATTTAGCTAATACTCTGAAAACCTCAGGGCTAATTAAACAGTTCATTGTCCTGCTGCATTTAATTATTCAGATATTGATCTAACATCTTAACACATAAGACAAAACAGTGACATATTTTATATTTGGAAATGGAAAAAAAAAATAGGAAGCAGACCTGGTTTAAAAATGATTTAGAAATTAACAACTGAATTCAAGTAAGACAGTTTCCAAGTGCTGATTTCTTCATGAGCCACACAGTCTTTTTACTTATTAAAACAACCTGTTCCAGTGCCTCACCACTCTTATCACAAAAACTTTCTCCTTATATCCAATCTGAATCTCCCCTCTTTTAGTTTGACACCACTTCCCCTTGTCCTATCAGAACAGAGCCTGCTAAAGAGCTTCTGTTAAGATCAGGGCATCTAAGCTAGCTGTACTACAGATTATACATGATTTCCTCTCCAAATAACCCAGGTTCTATTTTTCTGCTTTGTGCAGTAATAAAAATGGGGGTGATGCTGGAGGACGAAGAACATCTCTGCTTCTCATTCTCCAAAGATTCTGTACGGGAGGGAGAAATTAGTTTTTCAGAAGTTATAAGAATGTTTTCCAAGAATGTTATGATGTGTCCAAAGCATTAAAAGCTGGGAAAAAATATATATAAAATTAAGAATGAACACAGACTAGTTCTTTCTGAAGAAGAATCTCAGCAGTGTGGTGACCATATAATGCAGTTTACTCTTTGTTGTAGTGTGGTTTCTATATTAGTTCTCCAATTAAGCACTCAGTAAGACAAAATCCTGACAGAATGATGGTGACTTAAATTAAAACAACTGTGAAAGAGGGAAACATATGACATTTGGACTATAAAAGGAGATGGAGCAGGACATGCAAAGTGTGTATTAGCCCAGAGTCAGAGGTCGTTCCAAGTGGGGTCAGAACTTGAACACAGGATTCCTGTGTGTTTTTCTGGCCAACAGATTTCTCTCCATCATTGTCAGAACACATGCTTTTAGCAATATGCCATGCTGGATTTTTCAGCTAGATGTGAAATTTGAAGCAACCTTTAAAGCCAGATCCTGTAGTTACCACCACCACCACCACCCCTTTTATTTTTTGCATTTTTTCTTTCTTTTTTAGAAAGGTTTAGAGAGGTGGAGGATGCCCTGTCACTGGAGACATTCAAAGCCAGGCTGGATGGGGCTCTGAGCACCTGATGGAGCTGTAGGTGCCCCTGTTCATTGCAGGGGCATGGGACTAGATGGCCTTCAAAGGTTCTTGCCAATTCATGACCAGAACACAACTAGGTTGCATAAACATAGTGACTTAGTGACTTCTGATATTCCTGTATATGTCCAAGATGCTTGCATAGAACTTCAAATATGACACAGAACCTCTGGGAGACACACATGGTGACAGTGTAGAACCTGTTAATTCTCACCTGCAAGACCAATGAGACAAATGTTACCATTAATGCAAAAGGACACTCTAACTAACAAAGTGATTCATCAAGTCCCAGACAACTATTCTCTTTGGATTTGATTCTGCCAGCGTTTCTCTGGTATGTAGTCATGGATCAAGAGGGCATCCAACTGCCATGAACATGAGATGTCAGTTTACAAGTAACACTGATATCTTGGACTTGGTTTTGGGTGAAGTGTAGGAAAGATATTGCAATTCCCATAAGATGGCACAAACAAGCTCCTATGCATGTGTCTCAGATGCTCTTAACTCTTCAGGTGGAGTCTTCAGCGGCTCTGCTCTGTGGAATTCTCACAAATGGCAGCACAGATCAAGGACTTCAATGAGAGAAGTAAAGCTAAAGCTCTTCTGGTGAGGGAAGATAGGAGACAACAAGAAGAAGCGTACTGGTGCCCTAATCCCTATCCTGGTGACAAGGTTGCATTTCCATTCAAGACTGTGACTCTGCAGGTTGCTAAGGTCCCATGGCTGGCTCTTAGATAGATCTAGGACAGTAATTTTCTCAAGAGGGAGTTAATTTAAAGTTCTTAAAAGCAAGATGTCTTTCATTAAAATGGCCCAGTGGGGGCTAACTTAAAGTCTGCATTTGAGACACATCAGCCCCATGTAAAATGCAGCATGCTTTGCTTTGCACCAGGAACAAACGCAGCTCTGCCCTTAACCAGATCTAGCGCAGCTTACAGGTAAGAACATACACAGAAAAGACACAGCATATCACACAGCATATGGTCAGCATTGTACAATTCAGTGCCTGGTAATTTGGTATGCCGTGTCTCCATCTTAAAGTAACTCTCAGCAGATAATACAGTTGGGATTAATCCAGGCCTTATGAAGTGTTCCAAAAACTCTAAGCTAATTACTACGCTTGAGGTTCCCAGATTGGCATATGGTGCTAAAAATCATTGTGCAATTTAGGGGAAAACATAAATTCCACAGAAAACTTTCTTTTGCCAGAAAGCTGTCTTTCTCCTCAGATTACTTACTGCTAATTGCAGGGAAGCGTCTTAAAAATGTTGATGTGCTTCTTTTTGGATCTACTTGTTGATGTCCCAGTGCTCTTTTAAGAAAATGCTCTTATTAATACCATCAGAAGAAAGTCTGGTTCCCAGTTTGGCCAAGAGAGTAGAATTAACTGTCATAAGCTGTAGCAGATCGCTTTGCATTCACATTAAATCAAAGCTTAATAACATTAAAGCTTGTACAGTGGTTAATTTCTCTCTGAATTCCTTCCCCATCTGTTAAATAAAAGTAATGCCATGAGTAGTATTTTCCTTCTCTTTTCTTTAGGGCACTCGGTGCACAGATGTTAGTTTCCAAAGGGTGGGATCTCCTGGTGGGCGCCTTTCTCCTTACCAGACGTCGTCGTATCACTGTGGAGTTATCCTAAAACTGGCTTGCTTGTTTAGCCTTCTCTCAGTGCACCTCTGCTTTGGAACTGGTGCTTGATCACTCTGCTGGGATACAACTTTGAGTGAACAATTTATTTATTTTTCCCAAAATACAGCACTTTACTGTAGCGTTCTGAGACCTTGCTTCTGCCATCTAAACAGCACCATCTTCAGGCAAGTCTTAAAACCTCTCAGGAACAAACACGGCTCTCCTTTCTTCTGCAGCTGACACAATTTACAGGTAGCAAATACGGAGAAGAGACGCAAAACAGCACAAAACATATGATAATTACTGAGCAGTTTGGGATGCTGTGTCTACATCTCCCCACCTACAGAGGACTTGGTCATTCCCCATACTGAGAGCATGTTTTGTTCTCACACTGAAATTGCATTCCTACCCTTATTATTTCTCTGGCCACTCACTGTCTTTACGTCTTGACACTTGTCAAAATACACCATCAGCTTAAAATGCCACAACCTACCTCCAGTTGCACTATCTGTGATCAGAACTTTCCACTGAAGAACGCTTAAGTTTTCCTTAACATGTTTCACTGATGTATCTGTTCCACACTTTTTGTTTCAATTTTTTTTGCATTTTTTTTTCAGGCTCCCCAGTGAAATTTATGGGACTCATGACCAAGTTTGTGTTCATTGATATGGACGACAGCACATTTCAGGTCCATGTTTTTTAAGTTTAAAAGAGAAATCAAGAGAATTCTAGATCAATTCCATCCCATTATTTACTTGACTTGAATACAGGTTTATAGTACAAGAAAAATCTAGCTAAGTCAAAGGAAATGCGTGAATTAATAGGCTCTAGCAGTTGCCTTTGTCTCATTTGTAAACCAGGCATAAATCTGGTCTTGGTGAGTGTTACTATCAAATGAAAACACAACGAGAAACACTCAGTACACTTTATAATGTCATTGCAACCACCTACTGTTATTTCCCCAAACTAAATGCCATTCGGATTGTTTCATTATTCCCCAAACATTTTTTTTTCTATAGACAATAGACAAATCAACTGCAAAGACATGCACAGATAGCAACTCTGTGCTCAACAACCATGTAAAGAGAAGGATGATGCTTATCCTTAGGGAGAAGCTCCATGTGCAGCATTGCCAAGCCAGGATGAGGCCAGGAGAGGAGACTCAGGGAGCGGGGTTGGATGATGCCTCTCCTCGTCGGTGCCGGGGGGGCGGGGAAGGAGGTCCGCCTAGGGCTGAATCCCGGAGTTCCGGCGGGTCCCCTAAAGGGAAACTGGGCCGTAAATAATGAAAGGACTTTTCGATTTCTTAGAGCCAATGACAAAATTCTCCGAACTCCCCCTCACCCACTTCTCCACGTTTCTTGTGCCCTACTTTTGGGGCACAGATAGCCTTTGTGGTTTAATTTAAGAAGACGGAAGAGGCTGCTATAAGGGACCGGGAGGGGAGGGGAAGGCTGGGAAAGCATCTGGGTACCCTCTTTGTCATCGAGGGCAAAGCAGACTCCTCTTTACCCCACCCGTCAGCAGACAGATGCTTGGCCCAGCCCCAGACCGCCTCAGCGTCTTATGGGGAAAGGAATGCCTCATCCCCGGGACTCGGCTGTGGCTCACTGCCCACTCCGTCGGTCAGCTCCACGTCCCGCAGCGCCGCAATAAGTCCTCCGGGTCCAGGGCCGGCTCCCGGCTGTACGCGGGTTGTAGCCGGTCTGGGGGCAGACGATGACTTCCCCTCGGGACCAAATCTGGGTACTCCCGGCCCGGACAGAGCTTGGCCAGGGTTTGTCGGGGAAAAAAACCCTGTCCGGGAGTGCCTGAGCCCGCAGTCACTCCTCATCTCTTGGAGCTGGGATGCTGCGCCTAGCACTCATGTGCACTCTTGGAAATAATCAAGAGCTAAAAGGTTTTCCCTTTTCCCTTTCTCTTTCTCCTCTCCTCTCCTCTCCTCTCCTCTCTTTTCTTTGGAGCAAATTGCACCGCTGTCTACCTGCAATGGAAGAATGAGCACACACAGTTTCATTATGTATGTTTTACTTATGAGTTTCAAATATACATACTTCTATGTATACATGGCTATATATATTTGTGACCAAATCCACTAGTCTTTTCAGAGACTGAGGCTTAGTTTGTGTGCACAAGCATGTGTAGAAATAAATAAAAAATCTATGGCATTAATTTTGTTATTAGGGCCAGGAAGAAGCCTTTAGTTCATGGTCACTGAAAGTTTAAGGTACTCTTGATAAAAATCCAAGCTGAAAAGGCAGGCAGTTACGTAAGGAACATGTTTCTTTATTTTTTCCATTTGTTTCATACTACAGGACAGGGCTGCAAATCAGGATGGGAGATCACAAAGCTCCACAGATATCACATGATGTATAAGGCAACTCACAGTATGTTTGTCACGTGGATTGTATGTATGCTCCAAGAGTGTTAAACCCTTCCTTCTATGCAGACAAATACATGTCATACAGATTTGTCGTCTATGCAGAAAGCAATTGTTTTTCAGTGTAATAAGGTGCGCTCAGATATCTTAGGATCCTTCTGTTGAGACTCTCCCCCTTGTAGCTGAGGGTGAAGAGCACAGCTCCCAGGATGAGAATGGAGAAAATGGGAGTGCGGGAGCTGACACACATGGGTAGCTCTGTGTCACAGTAAAAATGCAGTGAGTCAAGCATTTGAGTAATTCTGTGTGCCAGTCTACAGAAGACAGTTTATAAACTTAAGCATTTGGTTGGTTTCCTTAAAGAAGAATCTGTAAATTGGGATGTTTGTCAAGGCTGCTCTGTTTCATGGCTAACAGTCTCGACAGCATCCCTTTTGCTGAAGTAAGAATGAAGTGAGCACTGCAGTGAAGACAGGTTTTGTTAGGCTCACTTAGGGGTTGCAGGGGCTTTAAATCTGTCTTTCAGATTTAATACCTAAGAGCTATTGTCCCCATCCTGTGATAGAAGGGCTGTTTTATTGAATAGAAAGAAAACGCAAACTGCAATTTAAATCATTAAAAACCACATTTATTTATTTATATGGCTGATATTAAAACAAATAGAGCGAAGAAAATGAAGAAAGTACTTGACTGGTGGGCATACAGGCCCTTTAGAATATCAGATGCCTGCTGAAACTTTTGCACTGGGATAGAGCAGCAGCCTAAGTACAGAGATCTTTAGATCTCCTTGAAAGTATCTCCATGTGTCAGGCTACATCAAACTGATCTAAATAATGCAGATGTGAGCAACAAAGCATGGAAAAGTTGCAACAGCCATTTATTGATCCTGGCTGGTTATTCTTTTCACAGTGCGTGCTTGCCCAGTAAAATGAGAATATGGGCATTGCATAATACTAGTTATGTGACCCAATGTGCCCACTGGTGTACTTGGGCTCAGAGGGATGGACTCTGGGAACTGAAAGTTGTTGTTGTTATTGTTGACCTAACAGCTCGGCTTCCGTAAGTGAAAAAATCTGCAATAATTTATTTTTTCTTGCTTCTAATGAAAGCAGTTAATTGTTAATCATTGTATTTTCAAGTTAATCTTGACTAAAACTCCAGACTAAACCACAGGCAAGCAAAAAATGAACTGTCAAAATGACAGAAATTATAAAGTTTACAACTTTCTTCTTGCCATGCAGGAGGAAGGATTATGAAATCATCGTCTCACTCACATTTTAGTTAAAAGTTCCTGCTCTTTCCAGAGAGTTTCTCTTTTCATTTATGAGCTGCCCTGTGCTGATCATGTTTTTCCAAAGTTTCTTTGTTCTGTGCAAAACACAGATAAAAACCTGCAGCTTTTCAAAAGCCAGGAAAATCTCCAGCAGAGCATCTGGCAAGAGGGCTGAGTTTTGGAAGGATTTGTCCCTCATATTTGTGCCTGTGCCTGTCCATGCATCTCTTTTGTATCCAGTTTTGGGAACCATCCATCAAGCAGACAATACTAACGGAAAGATTTTTTTACTCAAAAGATGAAAGTAATAAAAAAACAAATGTGATGATTGCTAATGACAGATTGAAGCTCTTACATTTGTGGAACTTGTCATTAAAAACCTGCAAGTACAAGTCTGCCTGTGCAGTTCCTTGTCTTTTCTAACTGGTAGGGTTGGATGCTAACACAGATTCCAGTTGCTGATTTTCATTCTTGTGCCACACAAGAGGCTACAAAGTAGAGTGCTGTTATGATTCAAGGAACAAATAAAAATAACATTTTTAAAAATCAGCAGAAGTAGGGGAACAGTAAACTGAGGTGTGAAATAACCACAGACAGATACTACTGCAAATGGCTTTGCTAGGACAGAAAGTACATGATGAACCCCATCCATCTGAGCATTGTTACTGCAAAATTTGAATGTTCCACAAACCTTTGGTAAATTTATCCTAATTGCTCTGCAAAAAGAAATGTAAGGTTTTCTCCATTTTACAGCTTAGAAAATGAGACAAGGAACAGTATGCTTTGCCAAACAGAACAGTAGGTCCAAACAGAAAAGAGCAAAAATTGGATCTCTGAAGGCAACGCATAACTCACTGAGGTTTCATCATGTCTACATGAGTTTTCCAATTTGGAATTTTAATTCCTATTTGGAAGGAGAAGGAACTGCAACTATTGCCAGTTTCATGGGTAGAAATGAGATGATACCTGGAAAAAGAGAAAACACTCTACTGAGAGCAGCTTTCTGATAATGAGACTTCAACTGGTTATACAGCAGATTCCCTGGGGGAGTGGCAGAAGGACCACCAGCGGCAAAGGACATACTGGTACTCAACCACTTCTACATGAATGAAGATAAGAGCTGGATATGGCAAAAATGTGATGTAATAGAAGCTACCACTATTAATAGTTCTGGAGTAAATAGCAATTCACTGTACGTACGTGGGGCTTTTCTGTGTTTAATTAGAGAGGGACTGTTAGCCTGTATTTTGAATTTGGACAATACTAACAACAAAGCATTTAAAACTCATTTTGATGACAAAAAATCCCGAGCTTACTGGAAATACAAGAAATTATATTGTTTTATTATCTACCAAATCTAGTGGGTTCCAACAGCAGAATGGTGTCAGTGGACTAGCTTATAGTTATGTGTTAAGAAGATTTTTTCTTCCATTTACAAACTTGTCTTAGTGACATCTTCCCCTTGTTCTTATGCAGATGCTCTGTAATCTGTAGGGTTTATAATTCAGGATTCTTTTAAAGCCAATTTACCTTTTTAAAATTCAGAATCTTTTTTTTTTCTTTTTTTTTTCCATTTGGACATTAGAGCTGCAGTGTTGTAGTTTTGGCTACATACACAGTAGCAAAGAACAAAATATTTTTTGTCACATTTTTACTGTTACAGTTCAGTCTGTTCCTTTTACATTATTAGTTTGTTTCTCTGGGCTTTATAGAGGCATCTGTTTTAATTTTTATTGAGCAGGACTACAGCTTAGCAAACTCATGTAAGTGTCACAAATCATTCACAAATGTGAATGATTAAATCAGTTCTGTCTTGGCTGAGTGATCTATGAGTGCATTATATGCACAGAATGTTACAAGGATGTTATTAAGGTGTAAAACCAAGTACTTAAAGTTAGGAAGTGCCAATATTAAAGTTGCCTGCAGGCTTGAAGTCTCTGTGCATTACGTATTTAAAATATTGCCTCTAACTATATAAATGCGCTGTTCTTGTATGGCTGGAACCTCATTGCAGTCATCAGCTTCATTCAGAGTGTAATCCCATGTGTTATTTGTAGTATACTTGAACCCTAGTCTGCAAACCAGTGTTAGTTATGGTACTTATTAGTTTGGCATATGATTTCATAAGTAAATTCAATATTCATAGCTAATTTATCTTCCACAAACCTCTGGTGTTATCTTTACCAAGAACAACAACAACAAAAAAAAATAAAATGAGAGATAAAGATCAGAATTCTAATTTTAAGGCCAAAGCTATGAAACCAATGACTAATTTATACAAACCACTGCAGCTATCTACAGCTCCTTGAAAGGAGGCTGTGTGAGGTGGGGTTGGCCTCTGCTCCCAGATAACAGTGGTAGGATGAGACGAAACGGCCCTAAGTTGTACTGGAGGAGGTTCAGGTTGGCTGTTAGGAACAATTCCTTCTCCCGAAGAGCAGTGAGGCAGTGGCACAGCTGCCCAGGGAGTGGTGGAGTCACTGTCCCTGGAGGTGTCCCAGAGCTGTAGAGATGTGGCACTGAAGGACTTAGTGGTCTCTTCCAACCTCAGTGATTTGATGAGAATTTCTGTAGAGAAATCCAAGTCCTTACATTTCAAATAGTAGGTCAGGTAAATTCTAAGTGGTTCTGTAGATTAGAGTCTATATAGCAACTCTGGGTGTAATCCAACACTGTAATTCATCAGACTTGAAGAGCCACTTTGAGATTCCCACCTTCTTCTCTACTTCTTGTTCCCGCCCCCGGTGCTTGCACCGTGCACTTTACTGTTCCCTTAATCACATCCATTCAAAAGCATATTGGCCTAAATTTACTTAATAAAAAACATTGGTTTTAGGGAGGCTTTTTTTTATTTGGACCATTTCAGACTGTTGTCTTAAAAAGGTTTGCTTTGACACGAGTAAGGAGTACAGAGCTGATTGAGAGCGAAGCAATGGAAACCAGCACAGAGGGAAGAGATGAGTGATAATTTCCCTTACTGCTGGGTAAAATGTAATGTGAACCCATTTTCAAACATTTGAAGGGTGAACAATGAGTGTCCCCTTTTCACCTTTATGCTCCCTTCTAAAAATTATTCTCATTTGTCTAGGCAGTCATAGTTTCTCTCTTGGCCTGGCTCACCATCCAATTTCTGTACTGGGAAATGGTGGTTTTATTCCCAGGCTCACTTCTCAGATTCTCTCTTTCTGTTTGAATCAGCACTCCATCCTTGCCAGCTTCTCGTGCCACATCCGAATCATGGCTTTGGTCACCAAGTCCCTCTCATCTCGAATCCTTCCATCCATCTCTGGTAGCAGGTAGCACCCCTTCTTCCTTTCAACAGTTTTCACTGGGATGAAAAGAGTTGTGAACAGGCGGTAAATCATCACGCCAAAGGAATTCATTACTTAAACAAATGAAAGGGAACTGCTAACTTCAGAACTGCTGCGAGTGAAGTAAAAAACAATGGAAGCCTACACTTCCAGTTGTCATCATCTTTTTATGTGTTTTAATCACAAATTTGATTTAAAATGATTAGCCCCACCTGGCTGCACTACAGTGGTCGTCCTTTCTGACGTGTTTCTCGTAGGCAGCATTGCTGGTGTGAGGGGATAAAACCCCTGGTGTTGCTACTTCCTTTGTATTTCTTCACCCTGGATGATTTGGCAATGATTTCTCCGCAGGGATTATTTGTTCAAGGGTGGGACCTCTGCTCAGTCCAGATACAGCCCAGCTGTGGTGGAATTCAGCCTCTTCTCTGGGCTTACAAGCAATTAGCAGCTCAGCCAGGACTGCCTGCCCTCACTGCGAACAAAAGCTTCAGCAGAGAACTTCTCCCAGGAAGTGACAGCTGGACAAAGAATTGGCAGATTTATCAGACAATTATTTCGAGTCACTTTCTGTAGAGTAGAAAAGTAGCATGACCTCACCATGGACTGAGATGAGGCCTCTTCTGTGTGTAAGTTTGCATGTGGATAACTAGTGGAACGTGTGTCAAAGGAATGGATATTCCTAATATCAGCAGGTACAGATAGCAGTCATGAGTGCATTCTGAAGGAAATTTGCTCTGATGACAGGTTAGTTTTTCATCGGGAGCTGGAAAATTGCAAATATACCATTATTCAAATAGGAAAGATCTGCAAATAGGGTATACTAAGCAAACATTGTACAGTTCATACGCGATATTATTATATTCTTCCCTCTTGAGAGTTGATTCAGCAGAAGCAATTGGATGTTTTTAAACATAAAAAATGAGGATGTTTAGAGGAATCTGTTTCATTATTAAGGAAGAATGTACCAATGTGCATCAAATATTAAATATGATTCTCTCTTTTTCCAGAATTAATTCCCAAATTCGATGCTATAAAATTTTAACAGTTGTGTGAGGGATCTCTGAAGACCCTTCATTATGTCACATTATTACAGTGTATGTGAAGCCATAGTACCCTTGGTTGCCATAGCTCCTTATTTAATGAAGAAAAAAATGTTTCATGGCTGCACAGCTGAGTAACCTTATATATCTAGAGGTTTTTTTTTAAGAAATGATCATATGCTCCATACTATTTTACTGTGGATTTTGCTTCAAAAAGCCTGTAAACTGCATGTCTTATTTTTTGTTCTTTGACTACATGATAAAGATCAGACCATGGTTTTGCACAGTTTTGCCTGATTCTTCTCTGGATTTGTGTAATGAAAGGAAGTGTTTTGGCTTTTCCCACCTATTTTCCTCTTGCAAGGCTGAGTGCAATAGCAAGCTTTGACTATTGCAGCACAGTGAAGGCACAGAGCCCGTGCTGCTGGGTGTGACAGGTTTACCATCAAGCATATGGTTGTATGTTTTAAAAAATATCTGAGTCCTTAATTATGTGCTTTTCTTTCATTCGTGTTCTTTAAAATTTAATTCTTCTTACTGAACAAGTTGTATCCTGTCTCTTCTGAAACTGCTATCAAATAGCAGTTTAAATATTACCCAGCTTTAGATGCTAGCTTTAGTTAAATATCTGCCTTGTCAGGGGAGACACTATGAGGAAGACTTGTTTAGCTTCACCATTTGTGTTAATGTTTAAATAACATCGCAGGCATAAAATATCCAGGAAGGCTGCTAGAGTCTCCAGGAGCTTCTTAGATCAAATTAATGCCCTAATACTCAGGGAATATTTACAGTTTAATAATTGAGGAAAGTTGATTAAATATACAAAGCATTTAGATACCCATTTTGAGCTCACATTAATTCCTGGCAAATTAAACCCTCTTGGCATTTAGAGAATTACATACTTATAGCAGTAGGTTTGGGCCTTACAGCAGTGTGTGCATTTCATGGGAAACACAATATTTGGGTTGATGATGGTTCATGTATCTGCTTGTATTTAGTCAGCTAGTGAGTTGCATCTCTTGTGACTGTTGAAACAATTGAGCTGCTTGTCTTAAAGCATGTGGGAAGAGGGATCTGATGGCATTTGTAGATTTGCGGATACCATTTCCCCCAGCTAAGATGGTAGAAGACAACTTGTTCATGTTTTACTGTAACCGTGGGGATCATTGCTTTTCCTTGTGTGAATCTGCAAACAGCCATCACAACTGCTGATCTTTAGCAGGTCTGGATAAGGATATTGCTATCCTGAGCAATCTTCTCCTTATACCTTGCTATCTGTGCCATTATGTGATTGGAGCGTTTCTTCCTGGAATCCAGGTTTTTTGTTTTGTTTTTGTTTGTTCACAGCCTTAAGCCAGAAGTTAAAGGATACATGTTGACGTGAGAAAAAATAGATAGATAAATAAATAGGGAAAGAAAAAAGAAAAGCTGTCTTTCACAACATCTCATCTGTGAGGAAAGCAGGTGCCTGTGAAGCAGCCCACAAGGCTAATGATGAAGGACAAGGACACATAAGAAAGACTCATTAGGATGTTCCAGGCTGCCCAGCCTGGTTTTGTTTTTGCAGAGCAAAATGTCTGTAAGGCACACCTCCCAAATTTCTTCTGAGAGAGATGGGATGACAGCAGTACTCTGCCTCCGCCTCTGTGGGTAAATCTTCAGTGGATGTCACTGCCCTGAAATTGCAAAAGGGTGCAAATCGCAGTCTCCTCCTCTGTGGGAATAAATCAGACACGAGAGCTGTAGACTTGGCAGTTAAGCATTTCCATTTGTAGAACACTGACATACTAATGATGGTAATTTTGCATTTGTTACTACATGCCTAATCTAATTAAGTTTTTCTTAGGGTACAATTGTTGTTTTCTGTATTTAATTATGTAAGCACCAGGTGCAAATGTTAACAGTAGCTGGATCCAGGAGGAAACCTTTTATCTTTGTGTTATGCAAGACCTTTTTCTGTATCTTTAATTTTGCACTTAAAAAATGCCTGTAGTATTTGATTCTTCCAAGGAGTTATATTAGCATTTCTGATTGATATGTATAGGAAACGTTAATTAGGACTAAATGTTTCTATTACTTGTAGTTTAAATATGTTTAGAATCATATAAGAGTGCTACATTTTTGGTTTCAGGTGCTGCAGTAGTTGAGGATCCTTTTCCCAGCTATCCTGCTGGTTTTGAGGGTTGGCAGATTTCCCACACTCCAGGACAGATCTGCTCCCCTCTATCAGAAAAGGTCTGAACTACGTAGGGGTCTGTTTTCTGAACCTGAATTTCGTGGAGCGCTGGTAAAGCTGCTCTGTGGCTGCCAGCCTGGCTGTGAGCTTTGTGCCACCGTTTCATTGGTGCTGGTTCAAACATGGAAAGGGACTTTTCAGTAGAATTCTTTGCCTGGAATAATAAACTCCAGTGTTATTTTTAAAACTCAAGAACCTGAGCTTTGAGATGACGTAAAAGACTGCTCTGAGGCAAAGTGACTCTCAGTAAGTTTTGAAATTATGTTAATTTTTGAGCACAGCGAACAGGAATTGCAGTCAAGATTTCCACCTAGAGATGGGTAATTGTTTTAGTCTGTTAAGTAAAAATAAGTAAAGCTTATATTTTCTAGTTTCAAGTCATTTATTAGTAATCTATATTTGCATAAATTTGGCATTAAGTTTAAGAGAACAATTAGATTGAATAGTTAATGTGGTTGTTCTAAAGCTCAGCGTGCCCATAAAACATTTCCCTCACTAACAAATGAAAATTGTCTATAGTATTTTCTAATTGGTGAATTATACATTTTGCATAATGATATTTTTGTATAATACAGAAACCTGTATGCATGGCGAGGTGAAGCCCACTGCCAGCTTTTAGTAATCTCCTGTGGCTTACTTCCAAGTAGGATGTTAAGTGCTTCCTGGGTCACAGGTCGGTAGTAATGTCCTGGAATATGTTACCTTTCATTGAGGATCCACCCAACACCCTATGCCTGATGGTCAGTTTTGATCTTGCTGTGAAGTATGGCTTTATGTTTGAACTTTGAACCATCTTCAGTACAGAAACCTTGATGTTCACATTTGTATTGGTGGAAGACAGACAGCATCCACTGCTTTTATTCAGTGTCCAGGTAAACAAGGAAGCCACATCTGCTGGTTGCTTTGAATTAAGCTTTCCAGTGTTAATGGTGGATATTTCCCCATCCCTGCCACTGTTCTGCCAGAGCTCAGTTTTTTCATGTTTGGTTTATTTCTTACCCTCAAGCTTCTAATTCAAACGCCTCTCCTTTAATGGTTTATCACAGAATTTGTTCCTAGGCTTCCATTTTTAAGGCAGCATTTTAACAACTACTGATTATGCATTGCATCAAAGAAAAGTGGTTGAAAACTTTAAAACCACAAAGAAAATATACATCAATGAGTTATAGTGATGAATGCTAACATACAGTTTCTTCAGGAAGAGCCCTTTAGGGAAAGAGGGCCATGTTTCCAGTGATAAGAAAAAATAGTAAGCTCGAGTTGTGAGGATGGCATGCTAGGGTTAGTGATCTGGTTTTACTAACAATGAATTAAAAATATTAAAGGAAATCTGTTCAGTATTAGTTTATAACATTCTGCACATTAGAATCATAGCTATTTTCTTCTGGCAGCGAGGCCCACAAATGAATGGGAATAGTAACTTGTCATTTAGTGCCAATACTTTTTGCTTTTGGACTGATTTTCTCATTATTCTTTCTCCGTTCTCCCTCTCCTCCCCCTCTAAGTACAACAATTTACTTGGGTGATAATAAACAGGCTGCAATATATTAGCAGCTGATATGTGTTTCCATGTAGAGATGCTTGAAGAAAAAAAAAAAGACTCTTGCAAAAAGTATGTTGACCTCATTAGGTGCAGAAGTGTCTCAAATGGCCCTTAAGCAATGCTTTAGCTTCTGCAGCTTCTCAGCATGAAAACATGTCTGAATAAGTTGTATTATTTCAGGACAGTGAACAGCTTGCTTCAGATCCAGCAACTGTGTTTATTCCTTACTTTTGGTTTTTCTTCCAAATGAAGAGTGTCACTCTGCACTGTTTACATTTAGATCTCAAAACAATTAAGCTGAAACGGCTTCGTAAGACTTGGAGCTGGCTTTCTCTCAGGGAAAGCTTAACATTTAGTTTCCAGAGTCACACAGTAGACTTATTTTTCTTTTTTCAAGCTGGTGTGATTGCAGATGCATTCATCTTTCTGAAGAGCTTCGAATGGTGTTGGTTTTGAATTGTGCAAATTGGCAAGGAAACTTAGCTATAATTTCTACGTAGTGCTTTAATTATCTTTACGAGAAGAACAGCTAACTGATTTATTTTATCTTTGAGGATAATTTATCTTTGGGAGATCCCCAAATTATCTTCAAGGATCTCACTCAAATGACTTTTACATGAAAAAGTAAAGTAGAAAGCAGTAAAAACTTGTTGCCTTTTGAATACAGGATTGGGTAGAGGCAAAATTCACTGATTTCCCTCATTGCATTTGTGTGTCTTGCACTATATCCATCTGTGAAATACACAAACCTTTCTAGTCTGAATGGACCTTGATTTGCAGCATAACTGTATTGTGCTTAATCACAGAAATGCTACAGTATGTAACTTCAAAGGGACCTGGTGTTGCTGAGTTTTTAGGGGGCCATCCTATTCTTCCATTCCTTCCCCATTTCCATGTTTCATCATCTTACTCGAATACTGACCTGATGTATGTTTCCAAGTGTGTAATCCAGTAATTCTTTGCTCCATTTTGTGATAACTGGCATTTATTTTTCAGCACACAATGCTTTCAAAGCAGGCCTCCCCTCTGGCAAGCTACTGAAGTAATAAATACATAAAGGGCTGCAAAGCTTATGACCTTAGCTTTCTGATTTCTGGATCCGGATTCAGCTTCCCCCATGTGGAACAAAAGGGGACGCCGGAGGTGTCTGTATGCCGCTGCTTCTTCCCTTCATGCCATTCCTTAGCAAAGGGCAAAGAACAGAATGTGTTCTGTAGTAGATGCGCTACAAGGGTTGTGCATATGTGGGACTGAACGGACGAGAAGAACTGTTAGACAGCTACTTTCACAGCTGTCTGCCATAATGACTCACCATCCAGGACTGTATGGAGACCTGAAGCAGCAACAGCACCTTGGACTGCTGATCCTCAGCCCCTGATCTGAGTAAGCCGAGAGTGTTTTCATTTTTCTCCTACTTGTTTGCTGGAGAACAAAGCAGGTGTGAAGCAGAGCAAATAAGAGCTCAGCCCCCTGTAGGTTGAAAAAGACTCTGGGAAGTATATGGACTCAACAGGGGAAATGGGTGCTGAGGGTTTGGTGAGTAGCCCTCTGCCTGTAATGGAAGTGCTGAGTATAATCAGACATTGGGCTGAGAAAATGGCACTCCCTTGCCCAGGACCAGTACTACTGCCTCTGATGTTCCCTGTGCCCCTGCTTCCTTCCCCCAGCAGTGACACTGCAGATCAGCATCATTTCTCCACCAGTTTGGCAAACAGTACAGCTGCACTTAAGGGGTTTGCTATCAGCAGGAGTTGAGAGGGCACCAGGCAGGATTTAGCTGCTGTTGCATATACAGTTCAGAATAATTTTCTGCTCCTTTGATGGCTCTTGATGAGTTTTATTCAGTTCCAGTCTAATCAAGTTAATAATGTTTTAGCACATTGCCTTTCTGCAGACTTTTTTGCAGTAGGCAAGTGTAATCTTTCTTAAAAAGAGAAAAATAATTCCCCTTTCATCTTTCTAGGGAAAACTTTACTTTATTCATGTGTAGTGACCTGCTCAACATTTGATAACTAGTGTGTCACTGAAAGTTCCTCATTATGGTCCCAGCTTGCCGACCACCTGGAGTGCTTCATTATTAATGTGAACTTCAGGTTAAATTTTTAGATCTGTGCAGGTGCATTTGCACTGTTAGTTCCAGGCTGGTGACACATGCCTTGCAAAGGGACAGTGTGCATGAGGCTGAGAGTGTCTAAAGATATATGGAGTAGTTATTATTTTGACACCAGCATATGAGTTGTGTAAGGACTGAGGCTCACACTCTGCATTGATTATAATCTAACTTTTGCTTTCCTTGGCAATCATTCTTTGATATATTGGCACTTAATCTCAGTGCCTGGAGAAAAGTAGAGAAGTCAGAGGGGAAAGGATAAAGGGGATGCCACACTCTAGTTTAAGCCAGTAGCACAGAAAGAGCTTAGTTCTTATTCCAGACATGAACGAATCTTCGGATGTAGATGATAGTTACATGGCAACCAGACACTGCAGAGCCCTCCAGATTGCTACTGGTTGTCTTGCAAGATGTAAGTAATCCTGTCGCTGCAGCTAGGATGCTGTTGCAATGATGAGTTTGGGAAGAATCTTGCATCTCCTTGATGGAAGCTTAATTTTCACTTTTTTTTTTTTTTTTGGTAATAGTTACTTAAGCCACCTTCACCAGCCAGCCATCCATGCGTCCTGCCATCAGATAGTGACTACTGAATGAAATCTCTGATCTTAACTCTCTAGGTTTGTAGTCTAAATAAATAAAACACCGAAAGACATCAGAGTATGATGTAGCATACAACAGAGCTCTCTATTGTAGGCTTATTCATTGTTTTCCCTGAGGTGTTTTTTTCTTTTTGTGTGTGTGTGTGGACTGTTTTTCTTTTTTTTTTTTTTCTTTTTTTCTTTCTTTTTTAAAGGAGGAACTTCTTTTGGAAACTTTCTTGTTTTGTTTTTGTTCAAATACATATGGAAGTTGCAGAAGTAGGAGGAGAGGTCGTTCAGTAGGAAGAGTGGAGCTGGAAGAACAAAGGGAGATGGACTGAAAAAGAAGGGGAAAAGAATAGCCACAAATGTGCTAAAGGGAGTGGAAAGACAGGAAATCTCTGTGTGGGACTGAGAGTGTTGGGAAACGTGGGTAAGAATAAATTGGACAGGGGAAGGCATCTCCTGAAATGTGGTGTTTTTTTTTCTTTCTTAAGAAAGCCTTCGTTCAGTAAGATAGCCTCGGCTATACTGGCTGAGGACCAGAGCTTGACATGCTCTGTGACAGAATTTATCTGCTTAAAACAAGTAATAAAATACATTAATGCTTTTCTTATATGAAGAGCTAAAGTACCAAAAGGTATTTCCTCAAGAGGTTAATATTTCAAACAGAAATCTTTCTTAAATGCTGAAGGATTAAGGGGTTTAAAATATTACAAAATTCTGTATAGTTTGTGTAGCTGAAATCTTCTTAGTGATTTTACCGTTCCTTAAACTGACTATCTACTGATACATACACTTTTTCCTTTGCATATGTGAAGACTAGTGCCCCGTGTTGCTAGTAAGTTATTGTAACACCTGCTTTAGTTCAGTTAAAAATAACATGGGGTCTGAACGTGTGAATGTGAATAGACTCCAGGGTAAAATTTGGTTTTAGTCACTAAGGTAGCTGTGATAGTCTGCTTTGAATTGAAAAAAGGATAGGAAATCAATGGATCTGTGGACAATCTTACCATCAGAGTCTAGAATTTCGTAGAAGTAACCATATTTGAAAACTAAAATTTTATGCATAAAACTAACTCATACAGTCCCTTCGGCCAATTTGTATTGGCAGAGACGACAAATCAGAGTCTTTTTGACTCATGATTCTGATTCTCAATCACAAAATCAGAGAAAGTGATTTTGCCTCTCACAGATTTCAAATCTCCTTGGTAGAAGTTTGAAGTGGTAAATTGCTGTTTAAGGGACGAAAGAAGTCTGTAATCTCATTGAATAGTTTAAAATGAATTAAATATATGAGTAAAAAGTATTTTTATCTACCCTTTTTTTCTGCTACACTTGAACATATTCATGGGAAAACATCCATGAACTTTTATGCTGTCTTTGAAATGTGTCTGCTGAATGTCCCATGTGAAATAAATTATTTTTATTATATTTTGCAAAAGTACATATTTAATAGCTAAATGCTTTGCTTATGTTCTTTTATAACTCTAATGTATCATATAGGTCCAGAGGTCTTTAATTTATTATTAAGATAGGACTTTAATGACAAAATAATGCCTCTGATGTATCTGTGACTTTGGGATTAGATATTAAAAAGGTATTATATCTTTCAACTCTTCCTTATGTGATGTGACATTACTGCCCCAGACATTTTTTACTGCATGAGCAATCAACATAAAGGAAAACTAGACAGCATTCATGTTAGGACAAGAAGCAGTGTAACTTTCAATAAGGTGACTTCAGAAAACTGACACAGAGATATTTCACTGGAGACATTCTGGTTTGACCTCTACCTCACCATTCTTTCTTCCTTTTTCTTTTTTGTCAGATTAAACAGAGGAGAAGGAGTTTGTGAAAACCCTCAAGAAAACTGGCAGTTCCTTGTAGAATGCAGTTCTTTCTAATTTCCATATATTTCCGTGTAGAAGAATGGCTCTCTGAGAACACATTAGCCTTCAACCTTGGCAGGTGTAGAAGTAAATGTGCAGTATTGTGATTGAAATGTTATACCTGCTTATTCTAAAACTGACATGATAGGTGACAAATGACAAAGGCATTACTGGGTCAGGTGAAGCCTTTGTCATAATCTCTTTTCCCCCACCTTTTAGCTGTTGCAGCAAAGAGAATCCTGTTTCAAGGATTATTAACACCACCTGCTACAGAATTCCTTCGGGAAGGACAAGACCACTTTGCATTCAAACACTGACTTTGAAACATGCAGGGAAATGGCAGAATCTCTGCAGATGCGGTAATGGCTGGTTTGGTTTTGTTAAACTTCTCCTGAAATGAAATGTTCAATGAAATCTTTAAGTGCTTGTTATTCACTGGATTTAGATGTGCAATCTGCTGCAGTGAATTTTGCAGCAAGATTTAACAGATCTCCAGGTTTGCCACTTAAGTCTCGCCCCTTAATTCTGCATCCCAAAGAGAAAGTTCTGTCTTCATTATGTAGGATTTTGTACTCATCTTTCTTTTCCAGCACCATTTCATGTTTTTGTAAGCTTTTCCTGAGTCTGATTCTTGTTAAAGCAGATTCTTCCCTCAGAGCTGCCTGTGGAAAAATTATTTCTCCCTTTTGTAGTTTGTTTTCATCCTACTTCTCTTCTGGGTCTCCTATGCATTCCCTAGGAAGGAATGCCAACCTTCCCTTGCTGGCCGCGGCTCAGCTGCTGCAAGGGCTGCACACTGGGGAGCAGAAAGGTATCTGCCAAGAAGTCAGCGTACCAGGCTTGATCCCTGGTCATTTGCCTTTCCTATGTTGGCTTTTGGGCATTTTCAAAAAGCAGCTGAGGGAAAGGTGTGACTCCTTTTAATTGGCAAGCGGCTTTGCCATGGTCTCTTTCCTGCTGGAATTGCCTGAAGGAGAACAGGCAGAGAAGAACAGGAGAAGCCCCGGGCTCTTTTCATCTCAACCTCTGATTGCAGAGCCCTCTGGAACCAGGGAGTGAATCTGTCCCTTTGTATTTTTGAGTGAAGTGAGTGCTGATTGATTTGTCAAGTGATTACATGCTCAGATGAGATACTGGAATGTACAGTCTGATTCATATTCAGTACCACAGCAGTGCCTAGGAGATGCTTCATATAGCAAGTATACAATAAAGATTTTAGTCACTGTGGAAGAATTTGTACATAGAAATCACCTTTGTGCATCTCTTTTAGAATCTTCTCCAGCATCATATCCTTTTGTTTGTTTTCTTTTTGGACAATTTTCTCACCTTGTACTTGCAAAAAAGAAAATACTGGAGTTTAAAATGTTTGCCACAAGGACTTGTTTCTAAATAAAAATACTGAAGAGCACTGAAGTTAATTGTCTTTTCAGGGTATATCTGCCCTCTCTACACTCAGATACAGTAATATGCACGTAAACCATAAGGAGGTTTCAACTCATCAGCAAAGGCTTTATGTTTTGTTTAGCTGGCACGTTTATAGTACGAAAGATATTGCTCCTATGAATATGAATCCTGGGAGGTCTCTCCACATAAATCTGCTCTCTGTCTCTTTCTCTCTCAAAATAACCCTCCAAAGAACTTAGCAATCCATTTTGTTCTTGGCTGCCCATTTTATGCTGCCTCCCTATGTCTGCCTCTTCACTCGTCATAGAGTGTAGCAGAAATGCTGAGCCATGGCCTGAAGCAGTGATGGAGCACCTGGTGGGAAGGCTGGGCCAACCCAGGGGAGATCAGGTGTATGCAATGCAATGCACCTGAGTGATGGGAAGGGGTGGAGCCAGGATGCACCCCTTCCCAGGCCTCATTTAAGGTTTGGCAATGGAGGTGAGGATATCTTCTTGGAGGTCCCTGTGGGAGGCTGTCTAAAGGTGTGCAGTTTTTCTTTCTTTGTCTTTTTGTATCTATAGCTGTTGTATTTGGGCTTGTTCTCCTTTGCTGCAGTGTAGGATTGTGCTGTTTTGCCATTGAGTATGACCAAATGGCATCTTCTGGTTCTGTAAATGAAGTAAAGAATACATAGTATTCAGCTAAGAAAGATAGGGATTGATAAAGCAAAAGCAGGCCGGATATTAAATATTAGCTTGAGTTCGTTCCCTTTATTTAAACATCAGTGAAAAGGGGGATTGTGTTGGTATAAATTGAAAACATTACTGCTGAGCTGCGGTGAGCCTGAATCTCTCCATTGTCTGCGAGTGGTAGTGACCTGGGGCTTAGGTAATCCTTTGCTACTGCTTCTCTTCATGTTAGGGGTGTGTGCATCTGTCTACTTGTTTGTGGGTATGTTTATATAATACAGAAATGAAGATACTTGTACAGGTATTTGGCAGACTGAGTCCAGTTTTCATGCTTTTACTTTTTAACAACTGTAACAGCTGCAAAGTTTTGTTTATGTGTTCCCAGTCCTGGATGAAAGATGGGTTATGCATCTTTGAAAAATATTTGAGAACTGTTGGTTTTAAATAACTAAAATGGCAAAATTCTGGTACTTGAAATAAATGAAAAACACAGCTCCACCAAAAACTTGAGGAGTGTTTTGAGGTGATATATGGCTGCTAAAGTGATTGACAGGCCTCTCAGCATGGGCCTGCCTTTTGAAGGAGGAAAGTCTCAGAACAATGCAGCTTTTGGGATGGGACCTATTCGTTTGTTTATTCCATCTCTGGAAGCCAAATTCTGTGTGTTTCTGAGAGGTCAAAAGACTGCTTTAAACTGCTCTCAGGGCAAAATTAAATTGATTCTCAGTGGGTTATCTCCTCTGTGCTACTGTGGGCCTCACTTAGAAAGGAGAATCATGTTCTGTTCTACTTGCATTTTGTAGCAATCTTGCTTAGTACCTCTTAAAATACCAGTGATAATATAAAACAATGAGATTCTTTCCAGATGCATATGGTGGTGTCCATATGTCAAAGTGCATTATTTAGGAGGCAGTAATAATCCATAGATGAATATTAGGGAATACTAAAGAGTTAGGAAATACTAAATTGCTCCTTGGGTAGGGTAGGGAAAAGAGGAGATCTCTGCTTGGCCTGGAAGGAAATGGGATTCTTATGAGACAAAAGGCATTAATAAGATGAAAGGGAGGATGTGTGGTATTTGAATGCTGTCTAGGCTGTTGCTGGATCCTGGAGTGAAAGGGAAGACTTCTGGAGAGGAAAAAGTGAGACAATACAGCCTCTCTGGACACAGGATCAACATCTTGTGTCTGAAATGATCTCTGAAATATACTGCAGAAAGTATTCTTTAGATTTCTTTCAAAGATCTCTGATATGATACAGTGATAAATATTTTCCTTTCCTTTTGTTGACAAACCATTCAAGAGTATGCTGTTGCAATGAAGATAAGCCCATACCAGCAGTCTTACAATGGGCTAAAATAGGGTACATTTCAAGAATTCTGTAGCTCTTCAGCGACTTTGGGGAACAGTGTCAAGCATGGTTATAAGCTAAGCATCAGTCAGTTGCTGTGCTATGCATTGGCTGTGTGCTAAGCAGGTAACTTCCTTTGCATAGCATAGTAAATTTCTTTTAAGAACTACAGAGCATCAAGAAGGTGGTGGTCAGATCTTCATTGCCAACCTGAGGTGTGCAGTTAAAAATATATCTTGATGCTGTATGTTGGGAACATAATTAATCCTTTACTCCAAACAGATATTCTGATGACAGAATCAAATGCAGAATTTGCATAGGTTATATTTTTAATTAGCATTGTGCGTCTATTCTCATACTTCAGCATATAACGCTTTGTGATATGTACAGTGAGCTGTGTTGGAATAATTTAATCTAAATTTTAAAATGTAGAGTACTGATGCTCACCTGATTTTCTTTGGCACATACGTGTGTCTCTTCCATAAGTGTTGTACATAACAAAGAACAACCCATTCCCCGTTTCATTAACGCACCTCAGATTTTTTTATTTTTTATTTGAAGTTCCTGTCTCATGCATGTAATAAGTGAGAAGGAAATGAGACTTTGGGGTAGATAATGTAAACATGCACCATTTCTGTGGTTTAACTGAAATGAAATGAACACTTTGTTTTGTAAAAACATAATTACTGCTCTACTTTCTGTGCATTCAGGCTCTAATTTGGGCCTGGCTGAGAATGTAGTGCCTCCATTATTTCAGACATCACGTTTTATGCAGCATATAAGGCTTTGTACTGCAAACATGGAGATGTTGAATTCTCTGCTGACTTTTGCACGTTGAAAAAGGGGAGGAAAAAAGCTTTCATGTCGGTTCACTGATATTTTGTGAACTTGGAGGTGGGAGAATTAAATTCTTGGGACTTCAGATTTTGTGTGTTCTCATGACGTGTAGCATTTGTGCAGAATGAACTGGGAATGAAATAACTTATTTGTGGCACAGAGATTTGCTTATCAGTGCCCAGGTTTCCCCAGTCGTAACCACGTCTCCAGTTTATAGTTCTTTTGCCCTGAATTATTTTCCCAACCTCCCAACTAGAAGTTCTACCAAGTTCTTATTTCTGTCCATTTTCCCTCCCCTGCCCCCAAGCTGTTTTGATTTAGTCCTTAGATTAAATAGTCCAGACATGCTCTTGAAAGTACTGAATTTTCTTGGCTCAATCTTCTTCTTTTATTTCCTTATTTATATGTAATTCTAGAAGTGTAACATTATTGTCTGGTGAAGTTATTAACTAAAATGTGCTCCTTTTCTTTAAATTCTTATTTGTACTATTTTATTTCACCCTTCTTTGCTTTATAAGTTCCAGAATTGAAAAGGGATTCTATCTCTGTTCTGCAAATCTCGTCTTTGAATACTTCATTAGTGTCAGCTTTGACTGCTATCTATCTGTTTATGCTATCATATGAAACTGTAATTCCAGAATTACTGTTTCATGCTATTATCCCTCTTCTTTTGGACACTTCTATGGGTTGGGTTTGATAACTAAAGAGCCTGTTTGCTCAACCATATGCTTATCAGCCTTGCTTTATTTTCTATTTTTACATTTTATGTTGGGGGAAAAAAAAAAAAAAGAATATTTCTTCTAGTTCAGCTCTAATAAAATGGCCTAGACATAATCAGTGAGCAACATATTTAGATTAGCTTCATAATCCTAACAGAAAGAAGTATTTGAGATGTGTTTGTGTGTGTCATCTGTAGATTATGGAGACCGTTTGCAGTAATTTTCTTTGGTCTCTCAGTGGCAATTAAGAATTTTTTTTCCTGCCATTGCCAAATCTGTAAAGTAGGGTACAGTAAATAAAATACCTACATCATCAGAATGTCATGTAGGTATTTAAAAAAATAAAGTAATGCAATTCTATATAGTTTGTGTTTCAGCTTGGGATTGATATAGAGTATATATACTCTGTATGGCTTTCAAGTGTGGTTTTCCTGGCACAAGAGAGCTGGGCAGAGAGTTGAGAGCTGGGGCTGTTGAGTGTGGAAAAGTGGAGGCTCAGGAGGATCTGGCCAGTGTTTGTAAGTACCTGAAGGGAGGATGTAGAGAGCAAAGCTGTTGTCAGTGGCACCCAGTGTTAGGCCAAGATAGGGCGGATGTAAACTGGAACACAAGAGGTTCTGTCTGACTGTCAGGAACCACTTCTGTACTCTGCAGATGCTGGAGTAGGTTGCCTAGAAAGGCTGTGGGGTCTCCCTCAATGGAGATGCTCAGAAGCTGGCTGGATGTGGTCTGGCCAAAGCCCTCTGGGCAGCCAGCTTTAGTTGGCCCTTCCTGAGCAGCTGGGTTGGACCAGTTGACCTCCAGAGGTCCTTTCCATCATGGATCATTCTCTGATTCTGCGATACGGTAGGGAATAACTACTTTGTACTCAGTGTTTGTTACAAACCTGTTCAGTATGGAGGGAATTTTGAAATGACAGTGTAGTTTTGGGTCCACCAACTTATAACTATATTTAGATACTATTTAAAAATAATGCCACCACCTACTAGTACCACATGAAAGCTCGGTGTGTGTTTGAAGGTCTTCCTGTAGTCTGCAGTACCTAAGAACCTTCAGACATCTTGCAGGTACAAAGGATTTTGTGAAGATTGACCCCACGTTTTTCAAGACACAGAAGACTGAATGATTAAAATGAAATACCTTTCTCGTGCTGGAAAGAGCATTTAAGATGCCTTTTAACAGCACTTATTTCTCTGGTTGCTTCATTCATGGCTCACGTATTTAGGGAGCTGAGGCCAGGGAAAGATGTCAAAACCAAACTTATTTAAACTGCGATCTTTGCAAAAAAGCTGAACAGATTTGGATCTCCATGAAAGAGAATAACATTCAATTGTTTTCTGTGTCTATATGAAAAGGAAGAACTTTTTAAAGTTTTAGAGGCACTATTTTAAGAGGGAAATCTCAGCTACGGTTAAATATTGAACAAGCAGAAACACTGTTTAAACATTGGGTAGATAAAGATTTGGAATGGGTATCATAGATAATTAAGTAGCATTGGAGAGCAGGACATGTGGAACTGCATGGTTTCTTGAGGTCTGTTCTGAATTTCTATGAATTCTGTTTGTGGAAGTATCTATTTATGTCAGTATATCAACAGTATCTGTCTTTTTTGGGAAGAAGACCCATGGTTTCTGAGGAATCTTTTTTTTTTTTTTTTTCAAGTTATCTACTGCTTTTGGCATCCAAGCATAGGAATTACCAGGCTATACAATTAAGCTTTACTGCTGTCAAATAAAGAGAGACATTCAGAGATTGCCTGAACTGCACTGACCATTTTAAGTGTAGTCTGCTCTGAATGCTTCTTCTAGAACTTCTCTACAGCCACACACAGCTTCAGGATACTTTTTCAGTGAAGTAGAACAAAGTGCCTGGATGCCTACCAAACCTATTCTCATAGAATACCAGCTAGATGTTTTATTCTTTATAAAATAGTCTGAAATTTAAGCTGTAAAATATGTTGATAATCAGTGAAGGCATGTGAGGCTGCAAAGACAGTCTTATTCATTTTAGCAGTGTGTAGGAGCAGAGAAGCATTTCCTGACTCTCTTCTGAAGCTGTCCACTGTGGGAACTTTAGTGGCTGATATCTCGGTCATCATTGTAAAGATGCATATAATTAACAATTTTAGTTTTGAAGTGCACATACATTTTTGTGGAAGTGAAATTGTTGTGTTCGTTGAATATTAGAATCATTTTGCATAGTCCTCTGGTAAGCATTAAGGGCTAAAGCATGCATTATAACAGATGTTTTGATAATAGAGAGACTATAACATTGCTAATAACTTAATTATCAGTTAATAGATAGCCACTTGCATTAAAAATGCTTTGGGGAGATTCTTTAATATCATCAATTCTCTTGAAATGAAAGAGAAATGACTGTTATTAGCCATATGCTGGGATTATGAGGTTGTAACAGTTTTGAATTTACATTTGGAAGCGTAGGTGTCTTGTTATGGGTGGAAAAGCAGAAATGAAACCCTTTCAAATGCTCCTCTAAAATCCCTTCCTCTTGAGCTGTGTCAGTGAGTGGCTGGTATGCTCCAGGGATGCTTAACTAGTAACAAATTTGGGTTCTGCTATTTTTTCTTGTGCTTTGAAATTTATATGCCAAAGATATACTTAGGCCAAGAAACAGAAGGCCTGAAAACTTCTTTATTTTGCCTTGTGTCTATTCTCCCTGGCACCTCTTCACCTTTTAATCTTGCAATTGATTTTTTTTTTGTCTCAAATCTTAGTAAGAAACATTGTCTTCACTGTATTTGCTGGAAGTTTCTGGTATCTCTTGCAAACATTCTTAGCCTTTTAACCAAGAAATAATGGCTAATTAACAGCTGAGCAATGTCTTGCAGAATTTGTAGAATGTGAAATATGAATTACAAGAAGTTCGGTCATAAAATACTACTGAGTAGCATTTTAAACAGTCAGGATGGATGTTGTTTTCTCAGAAACAAATTTCACTGCAGTGTTATCTGGAATATTGCTTTTCCACCTTTCTATACAGTTATCTGTGAAAAATGGAAGAGAAAAATTGAGTTTTCTAATTAAAAAAGAGAAAGCATTGTGTATTAGAGGGTTTGAATGCTCTGTATCCATCACAACAATCTGCACACCACAAAAATCATTTTTCCCTGGTAATATCACTTTTAAAGATGACTAATTTCCAGGGTGGCCCATCTGAAGAGATGAGAAATTATGCAGTCTCTAAACATTGATCCTTTGCGTACAAATATGTGCTTTTTCTACTACACTGTCAGGAAGACTTGAATGATGATGTGTAATATTAGATCACTGTGTACAAAGAAGAGACATTAGCTTCTTAGTCATCAGGATTACATAAATGCTGTCTGGGTGCTTAGCACGCAGTGTGTCCCACATCAGAATTCAGAGGTCGTACACCTTGCTCTTGGTTCCACTGTGCCACTTGAGAAATTTTTTTTATGCTGTAATGCTGTTCTCTGCAATAGCCTTTTCTTTTGCTTTTATATGAAGTGAATGTGTTTCCGTAGGTAAAATCATTGGAGCAAGTATTTCTACTGTGCACGCAACAGTGTTAGAAACTTCTGCCCTAACTTGGAAGTCTGTTTTTTAGAGTATGAAGGAGTTTAAATGGCCCTGAGCTTCTGTTCGTGTCGGTGGGTGATGCATCCTTCTCAAAGCTATGCTGAGGCACCCAGTTTGTTTTAAATGCTGTCAGATGCTTAAGCCTTTCAACTGTTTGGAACTCAATGAGCTAGAAGATTCAGTATTTCATTACTTAACCACAGATTGCACCCATGGTTTTTGAGACTGAAAGCTTTATGCCCGAGGCACATGTGAAAGGTAACTGTGGCAGGCTAGAGAACTTCAATTTCAAATAAAATGATACCATGGTTTATGCTGCTACTCACTCACAGTGTCAAACGTCATTAATCTTTTTGTCAGTATTAGAGGTTTAGGGAAACACCCAATTAGAAAGCACTTACTGCAGCTCTTTAAGGAATGGTGATGGTGGCCGGATGGGTGAAAGGGATGCTTGTGTGGTTCCATCACTGGTGGTAATTATATGCTAGCACAGTGTTGGCATTCCAGCTAGTAACAGTTCTGTTACTATTTCAAGTTTTAGTTCATAAAAAATATTCATAATTTAAGTGAAGGGAAAAGTAAATATTTGAATGTCAGGTTTTCTTTATAACTGAGCGTTCTCCAGCTTTTGTATCTTAAAGGCCTTTTTATTGAAGTTGATGTACAAAGTGCAAAATGCCTTGCTCTTTGCTGAAATGAACAGAATGCAGAAATGCATCAGGAGAGGACTAGAGATTGATGAACTCAGTATCTGAGAAAAAATACTTAAAAATCATCATGAGATCAAAATGAAAGGGCATATAAAAAGAGCTTGGGTCAGCTTTTAAAATGTAATATTCTTTGGCTAAGATCCCACTCCTTCATGCTTCGATTTAATCTGTCAGGGCAAAGGGCAAAGGTTCACATGATTGCTGGGGAGGGTACAAGATGCATGACAGAGCAATTTGCTGAGTTTCTCTGGATGGGTGTAGACAAAGCTTGCATGTCTTTGCTCTTTGTCTCTCTGACAGTAGCCTTTAACATAGTCCTTATTGTTCACTTTTTGGGTCACTGAAAGGCATTTATAAGGTATTTGTGATGCAGAAAGCACATGAAACTGTTTTCTAATTTGTCTTAATTGCTTGTCTTGCTAAATGGTTAATTCGCATTTGTATGTGCTCAGCAGTTTAGAAAAAGGTGTTTGTTCATATATGAAATCTCTGTAATTGCCAAAAGTCATTAGAGGTGTTGGTGGATGATCGGCATTAGACCACCTAAAAGCTTTTATTCTCACATTTGCCACTTTAAGTGCTTGATGATGATTTTATAATTTGTAGTAATTCACTGAAGCTATACTTGGTCCTTCGGGAGATGTTTGGTCATTCCAAATTACGCTTATTGATTTCCTTTGGCGTGTGTGAACCCCTTCTAGTGCTGCTGTAGACTCAAGTTGGCCTTCAAGTTACACAGCAGTATGTGTCTCATTTCAACTCCATCAACTTTGTAGTAAACAAAGGAAATCTTGTGAGTGCAGTTGCACATCTAAAAACTTTCTTACTAGACCAAAACATAAGTCAGAAGAAGTCCAAAGGCAATCTTCTGCTGTCCTGTGAATCCATGCTGCTATTATATGTAACTTCTAAACGAGATGGAAGGCCACTGGCTAGCTTTTCAGCTTTACGGGATCCTACAACTGACCGTTACCAAATAGAGAAATTTTCCAACCAGATGGAATGATCTGTTTCAGAAATGTGTTACAGATTGGGAACCAAAGTCCATAAGAAATATTTCTGGTTTAAACAATTGAATGCCTTTGTACAGTGTGCACAAATAGGTTAGAGGCTTCATGTGTCTCGCTTCATTTAATTCAACTTTATT
>PPHD01001835.1:0-39756 GCA_002909625.1 Bambusicola thoracicus
ACATATCCATAATAATGAACTTTCCAAAACAAACACACATATAAAACTCAGCTTTTCTACGTAGCAAGGGTGGAAAAAGTTTGAACAGGTGCTGTATGGCAGAACAAGTGAGTTAGCTGCAATTGCCTCAAACTGGTGCTCCCAGCATCATTCTCACTGCAGCTGAGAGGCACTCAAACAGATGTGAAATTGTTTCTAACCTTTGAAAGCCAAATGAAATGAAGCCTCCTCCTCCAAATGAATTTTCCCACTTATTAGTATGAGTAAGAAGCAAACACGCCAGCAAGCACAGGAAATTGTTTTTAGAAAGCTATTTGTGATCGATACAACTGAATGATTGCTATTAAGAGTGATTATTAAATATGAGTTTCAACGTTCATATCTTTTTGCACATTGCCATTCATGTGATTTATTGCATAATATCCCCAGTAATATTATTTTTTTTCCCCAATTGCTCATCTGGAGAAACCACAGATGATGGACTGCTGGAGAGACTCCCCACAACTAGCTTCAAACATGCTCAGCCTCATTAGTTTTAGACATACTGGCTCATAAAAATCTTCAAACATACTGAGAGGTTCCATGTGTGTCCCAAAACTAATATACGCAGCAAACTGCAGTCTGTGTGAAATTGCAAAATCCCCCAAAATAGATTTAAAAGACAACACAAACCTCTACTCCTACTGCTTTCACATTATTACAACAGGATGACTTGAGTGCATTCAGAGTGGTATCACCAGAGATGGAGGTTGGTGCTAGTGGGTGCTGAAATGTAATGTCTTTTCCATACACTCCAATTACATTAAAGTGACAAAGGTTTGAGATGTTCAAACTATTCGGTTATTGATTGGCCTTTAGACAGAGAGCATTTGTTTTGAGGTTCTCCCTCTAACCCTGTGTTCCATTAAACTCACTGTAGTTACCAGTTGGAACAAATTGCTTTTTGGAAGATTAACTAAGTTAGATGGTAAGGCTAAGTGCACAATCTATTCTCTCTTCCCAATCACTTACAGTTCATCAGCTCCTGTAATAAAAAATGAGAACATTAAAAGTCTCAGAAGGAGCAGGACTAAAAGGGTACATCATGTTTTAATCACTTGATTTTTTTTCCCCTTTTCCACAAAATATTGAAGAACACAAAACGGTCGAAGAGAAGACTGAGAAAACCTTTGGTTCTCCAGTTGAATAATAACACAAACATAAGAGATGAGAACTTCACAGCACCCTCTGAGAATGCCTTTTTTCCTGTCAAATTCAGCTGAAGAATGATTTGATATAGAAATTAAAATCATGCTGATGAATCAATCCTTAATCAACAATTAATCCCATCAACAAATGAATCCACCAATAGTTGGAGTTAAAAAGCTTCTGGCTAATTGTTTCTAAAATGTATCCCCACTGAAAACAGAGAAAGTATAGTCAGTATGGGGAGAGGAGAATTTGGTTCCCCGCATTCTGATCACCCTGTATACAGCTTTTTCAACTCTGCAGTGAATATTGCATTATGATTGCATTTGAGATGCTGTAGAGCAAAGATGAAAATATGCCAGATAAATAACCATCTTTTTTTTTTCTTATTTATATTTTCTTTGCAATCTTTTATCTTATACGGAAGAGATTTTCAATAGAAACTTTTGCAGAACCATGTAACACCATCGCTCTATACATATGAGAGGGAGAAGGGATAGGTCAGCACTTCCTGCAACAGCCTGAACCACTGAAATCCTTAGCTCTGTTTAGTATTCCCCTAAACAAAACTTAAATAGCAACCAACAGATTTCTGCCCACTTAATTTGGTTCCCTGAAAATCCCTTAATTTGATTCTAGATACTGCTTGGAAAATTAGTTGACGTATGCTGAAACACACGGTCGAATGTGTTGGCTGCCTAACAAAGAGCAAGGGTACATGGTGTACATGGAGAGACGCTGCTGCAGCCAAAAGAAGAGGCCCTGCTGTATGGCTCCTGCCCCATTCTGTGCCAGCTTTGGCACTCATTAGACTTTTCTGGGAGCTTATTCAACATGCTAACTCAGCAGAAAGCCATTTATCCTTTCACTGGTGTGTTTCCTGCTCAGTTAGCAAGCTGAATCAGCTCCAAGCAAGGTTCAGTGCATCATTACAAGGTGACAGGACAGCACTGAGTGGGGAGCAGGCTATCCTCTGTCCTCCTTCCAGCAGCAACAAGCTGTTGTACTGGCTTCCCTGTGCTGGGCAACCTCACTCAAAGGTACTTCAGTAAGACCTGCTAGTGACCTTTCTGGAATCTGGACACAGATGCTGTACCAAAGAGAAGAGTTTCCTGGGGCCAGCTGATGGATGCAGCCATAGACACTACTTTGTGATGAAGGCCGTTGGCAGCTAAGGATATTTCCCTTGCCAGGGGCTCACTATTGCCTCTCTTCTGCAGCTCAGGGCCCCATGTCTGAACCAGCAGTTCATGAAAGCATTTCTCATCTGCTCCGATGTGAAGCTTGAGGCCTCCCCACCACTGAATGCTGTTTGGTAAACTTGGCTGAAGTTGTGACAATACGTACAGTGAGCAGACAGCTAACCTATGCTATCAGCTCTGCTCGAGGACAGAGAAGCCTCCACCTAAGGCAGAGAGAAAGCTGTCTGGTGGTATTCGTCATTTGTACAGAGATCACAGCCTTCATTCAGTTTTATGTTGGGGAGGAGAGGGGAATGAAGGGAGTGAAAGAAGGAGGAGAGGGGAAGCTGAGTGAAGGACCCTCTAGAAAGATTATAGCAACAACAACTTCTCTTTCCACAGAAAGGACATTGTAGAGTCCCATAACATTTAGAGATTTAGTAAAGTATAGCCTTGACAGTAAGCTTGAAGGATGAAAACCATCAGGATAAAAATCATCCCCGTCTTCACTGGTTTCAACCTTTGAACAAGAGAAAAGCAGGGTGCTATAGAACGGAACAGGAAAACAAGTATAATCTTCTTTCACTGACTTCCAGCTCAGCAAGATTGGCAAGTGTTGTTTTGAAGTGAGTTTAAAGATCAATTACTAGGTTAGAAGTGAAATCTTTTGCAAACTCTATAATTGATGAGCTCCAGAGAGAGTTCTTTTGTTAGTCGCACCACATCAGATCAGAACAAATCTTTAGATGCTGCCAGTGAACCAGAAAGCAGCAAGAGGATTTCACAGGGGGGAAAGAATAATCTTATGAGTCTCTGAAATGAGTGCCCTGCTGGTCTGCTGAATGTGGGCGAAAGCCATGATTAAGTCTGCTGCCATTCCTACTTTGCTGTTGTCAGGCTTTATATCAAAGGCAGATCAAAACCTTAATCTGCATTCATCACGCTCAGCTATTCAAGTTAGTAATAGGAAAAAAAATCTTAGCAGGGTCAGGTTTGATTTCTTCTAAATGAATTTCCTGGTGATAGGCTCTTTAAAATCATCCGTTACGCTGCATTTGTTTTTTCCTGCATTATGGAACATTTGGCTAATACACATGATATAAACATGTTCATCTTCAGGGCATAACAAAATGCTCCAAGATCATTTATTTACTAGAAATAGTTAATGGGATGAGCAGAGGCCTGCTGAGCATGTGAAAGAATGCCCATAAATTACCCTGTGCTTTTTAAGAAGCCAGAACATGAAAACCATTAAACACAAAGCCTTTTATCCTGAAATTCCCATAGATTACATGAGGTGGATAAAAAGACGATGGTCCTTCATTATAAATATAAATGGAGATAATGAAGTAAGATTAATATTGCTCCTAATCTTGTTCTTGAGAAGAAACACCAACTTTTGGGAAAAAAAATCTTTCATGTAGATGTGGAATTAGAGATTTTACATAAGGGGATGATACAAATTGCTGATCTGTAACAGCCTAATGAAAGAATGCTTAAACTGTCCTCCATTTATAGAACATCATCGATGAGTCTCTGCTCACACATTAAGCCAACAGCGGAACCACGTGCCGATCTCAGCGCAGTCAGTCTGGATCCATCGGACTGGACTGCCAACCTAGGAAGAGTTCGGCATCCCACTGTTCCCCGGGCAGTCAGGTAAATAATACGTATGATCACACCCGGACGGCCTGCACCGAACCCACGTGGATCCCCGCGGGAATTCCCAGCTGCCGGCGGCAGGAGGCTGCGGCTCACCGCGGGGGGACGCGTTTTGTTACTGAGCCGCCCCTTGGCCAGGAGATGGCGGTAATTCTCTGCACAGAGGGAAGAAAGCTGGACTGAGTGCTCAGAAATGCAGACCAGGCGTGTTAGGGGAAGGGGAAGAAAGTCAGAAAGCAGACTGCGAGTGCTAAGTAAATAATACTGTATTGCAGATAATGCAAGGAATATAGGTCTCTTTCCTCGTTTCTGTTGTTATTTGCACTCTTTCTTTTGTTTCTAAAAGAAAGATAAATAATTGAAAAACACACACAGCTTCCTGATCTTTCAGCTAGGTGTTATTTTTAGCACTAATCACATTGCAAACAGAACAACACGCTTCTAGCTGCCATTCGGCAGCTGTATGTTAATGTGATTTGTGGAAACGCGCTCAGAAGCTTGTGCATAAGGAAGGACGATGATATGCCAAAGGAATCACCTTTCCCCCAGACACCTCCACAACAAAACACACTGTATGTGAGAGCACAGTGTTCTGCCTGCAAACATGTAGCTTAGCAGCGCTCTGCTTTGCTACTGCCCCTTTGCATTCCTATTCCCCCATTGCAGTCTTCCAGATAGATCACATCAATGATTGCATTCTCCTTGCATTTATTATGGGGTGTGTTCCCCGAGTCCTTTTCACATCGGTGTCAGCCAACCTGTCACCCTATTCACATCAATCCTGAACTTTGTTTGAAACAGCATCGGAATTGCTTAGGTCTGAAACTCTCATTCTCTGGCTTTCAAAATGCATATGCGCGCACACATACACACACAAAATCTTTTTGAAAGTCTGTTTGTTCCCCTCATTTTGTTCAAGCTATAAACATTCTGCAGAGGGAATATCCAGGCAGGACTGCTGAAAGATGTAGGGAATTTCTTATGGCTATTAAAATGTATTAATAACAATCACATTGCCAAATCATATTTGTTCTGGAAACGTGAGTGTTATAAATTTATGAAATTACCTTGACAGATCCATGTGAGGTATAATTAATGATGCTCCAGTAATCCCAATCCAAGATATATGCTTATACATCCAACGAACCAGGCAGAATGAGTGGGGCATATAACATTCCCCCTTTGTCCAGTTGGAAGAGTTTGCCTTTCAGAAGTGGGACTTTCCTGGCAAACAGATCACAGAAGCTCCACGAGAGATATTTTTTGCATCACGTATTCATTACATCATTACAAATATACGTCACAAGTTAGTCAACACCAGTGTGCCAATGAAAGAAAAGGCAAAGGTCCCTCTCTAAATTATGCCTTGTAGATTTCCAAAGAGTTCTGCAGGACAGAGTGCGTAAGTAAGGTCTGTTAGAATAGGACTGTCTTTGCATCTTTGCTTATTAATTTCTATAGGTAAGCGCAATGATTTCAATTTGATTCTGCTGCCATTTCATTCTCATAGAATGAGTATTTATCCCTGCCTTTTCCCTTTTAACTCCTTCTACCAACACCACCCCCGAGAGAACATCACCTCCTGTTGTCTGTTTTCAGACTGACATTATCTAAGCTCTTTTTGTCAGCCACAGCCCCCTGTTTGGGGCAGACTATTCAAAGAATTTGTGGTATCAGCATTTTCAAAAGCTGATATTCAGAATTTTGTGACAGAAAAGTCTGAGCAAAACGTTTGGGAAAAGAATCATGTAAATGTATCACAGACTAATGAGCAGAGCTACAGTACATACTGAACTCCGGAGGTCATTGTGTTGTTCAGATTGGCAATCATCAATCTGGAGCTCGCAAGGTTGTCCTTTTTAAGTACCATGCAAATTAAGCACATGCTGGTTCTGCACATCCTTGTGTGGATGCTCACAGAGAATGTGAGATCCTTGTACTGCAGCCTGATTTATTCTGAAAGCTGTCTTTGAGAAAAGGGAGGTTCTGAGACATTCACTAAGATCCTGAGAAGACTGCTTAATCCCGTGCATACCTGGAATGAAATTTAAGAAGATGGGTGCCACAGCACAACGTGAGCATGTCAGAAATAATAGGAATAGCAGGCAAAATGAGCAGATCCAAAAAGCTATTGCCCACTGCTGTTTTATTGCGAGCTAATTTGCATATTCATCAGCTATCTTTGACACTACTGCAATTTGAATTGTGCTCCAAACTTGTCATTTTTCAGTATTTTGTTATCTATTCCACAATTAGCAAAAATAATTCTCCTTTTTCATTTGTTCATTACAAAAGCTAAACCTCTGTATTTTTGGCCAGACACTTGCTGTCTGCTTCCTTGATCCTAGACAGAGGTTATATTTACAGCAATCCTATATTAAAAATTTAAACCCCATGAGGGTCCATGACTTGCAAGCTACTGGATATCTCATCCAATAAAATGATATCTACATCAATTTGCCCCAAATTTACATCTCCTGTTATACTGTAGAACACATAATTCCCCACATCTGGAAATCAGAATCATGCTCACCCTCAACATCAGTTTTTTTCTACCCTAACTTTCGGCTAATGTTATTTCAACCTGAGCATGGGCATCAGCAAATGTGACCCCTCACTTAACTGCTGAGACTTTTCCAAATTGGCCTCTAATCTTGTTGGTTGTCAAGGTGCAGGATAAAAAAATAAATCTGTCAATAAACATAGCTTCAGTCTCCTAAGTCCTTCCATAATTCTCATTCCAGACAGTGTCAGAGTAATTGCAGTTTCATATGATCAATGTCCTAGCCCAAGTACATCCTCCCATCTGCATAAATATGTCTTGATCTGTTTTCTCACCTAGCCCTGGGGATCAGTAATTGTTTTCTACAATAATCGCTTTACCATTTCAGTATTTAGCCTCAAGTTCAAGGTGTCTCTGAGTTGCCATCCATGTGAACATTACTCTGTTTTCAGCATAATGTCCTTCCTCATTTATACTCTCATCTCTCCATCTCCTTTCTCATTTAGAAGCACCTATCCTTAAGCTCTGTATCTAAGTAATGTAATATCACAGCCTATTTCCTGAACTGGCCACATTTCGGTTAGTCCAATTACACCTGATTTGTCTTTAAGCAGCAGATGTCCTTGCTTCTCCAATCTTGTTTGCTGTTTCCTTCCCTGCCTTTCTGTGCCCTACAGCACACAAAGTATTCACTTGCTAAAAAGTAAACAGAAGCTGGTCTGCCTTATTTGAGCATTTTTCATACCTGTCTAAATGGAAGAGGGAGTGGATATGCAGTTAGTAGCACTGAGAAGGAGAAATCTAGGATCTTCTATCAGCTAGGAGATTCGTCCCATTTTCTACCAACAGGAGGTGCTCAGTACAACCCTCCATATATGTAGATAATGTATTCTCTTAGAGAGTGACCTGTAATTTTTTCAGACTTCGGGAGGCCAATACCCCAGCTGCATAGAAGCACTTGTATTAGTTTCTGGCCATTGGTTGCTAAAAGCTGAACCAAGCCTCAAGGTACCTGTGAAAAGATGACTCCAAAAACCACACATTTACTGAAGATTTTTGTTTCATCTGCATGGTTTCTGGATCTCACAGGCAGGCTCTTTGTCATACAGCTAACAAGGTATGTTTTGTCCTTTATTTCCTCCAATGAGTCTGCATTAGCAAGAAGACCATAATGTGTCCTCCCTTTGTCCTTAGACTGGAGCAATTACAATCCATCTGTCACTCTGCTTTTTATTACTAGGGGCATAGAGATGTAGTCTTACATTATCTGTTTTATGTCTCTGGTACCCTGGCTGTACTAGTGCTGCTTTAAACACCAGAGGCCTCTCCTCCTGCTCTAGGGAAATACAGCTTTACACCCAAGCTCATCAACTTCGATCATAAAAATGGCATAAGGTTTTCCAGCTCACACACTCACTGCACATTTTATTCCATTTTTATTTTACTTGAATACACGTAATGCATATGCATTACGCAGGCTATGCCAGAAGCATCATCCCAGAAACATATTTAACTCGACAGCCTGCTCAAGTGGAACAGCAGTGTTACTCATTACACATTGGAGTAAAAGTCCTAGCACAGCAGACTTGTAACAGCTTTCCATCCCCACTCTGAGCTACCAAGAACAGAGGAACTGCTATTCTCTCTTCCATTTCAGAGCAACACATCACAGTGTTGGATTGAAAGGGGATGTTGTTGCAATACGCCAATCCAGACAAAGGAAAATTTTGTTGCTCAGAGTATGCAAAGATTAGTAAAATTACAATCCTTTGCATGCAGCTTCAATAAGAAAGGAACCTGTCTGTTTGCTCTCATTAATGTTACTTTCTGAGCACGCTATGTACCAAGTTTAAATTTCTGATCTAATTACAGTCAAATTACAGAGCAACGACATGTATTAATTTGTCCTTCTGTAATTTCTTTAATATAGGAAATATGTTTTGTCTCCATTTTCCTGCCTTTATGAAGTATTAGAACAGTAGGCATTTTAAGTGCCTACACGAGTTGAAAGGATGCTGAGAAGAATACGTATCAAGAGCATGATTAGACACGCTACAGCTGAAACAGAGGTACTTCCAAACAAAGCATCAGAGGGTTTTCACTGTGGTATCTTTGAGGGAATGATAAAATACCTCAGAACACTGAGAAAGAATAGCTGGAACACTTAGCAATTTGAAACAAGTTCAAGTAAAGAATATCACTAGAAATATTTTTTTCTCTTCTTTTCACAAGTCTAACAAATTTATACAGCTGAAGAGGATAAGTAAATTCAGAGATACCATGAATATAAAACATCTAGCTCATATTAGCTCATCTATATAAAGAGTAGTTAAGTGATCCTTATAGCTCTCAGGCTAAACCATTAGCTCTATTTTACAAGTCAAAGACTGCCAGCTCAGGTAGCCAATCTGACATGGACACACACATTCTTTCTCACTCAGCCACCTAGATTGGGAAGCAGAAGATACTTTTCCTTGATGGACATCAGATACAAATGATGGGGGGGCAGGGTAGGGAAGGCCATCTTTCTGCTGTTTCAGTCATAACAGAACAGAGAGACATAAGGAATTTTGTTTCAAGAAATGTCTTATGGAATAGTGGGATGTGCACCCATATTTGAGGCTGGTCTGCCCTCCAGCAGCTAACTCAGCTTTCCCTTTCTGTGCCTGGTTTGTCTGTCACTATGAGGTCAGGCTTACTGCAGTGACTGGGGTAATTGCAGTCCCACTGCATTTATATCACTACAGCATTAAAAAAATTCTCTCAGAACCAACACTCTGTGTAGAACAGTAAAAGACCCATCTGAAGCAAGTAAAGATCACTGCCATTATTTTTATTAATTCCACAGGTTCTAAGAGCCAGGTCAGAAAGACTGTTCCAACACTTCCCAATTCTACGTGCAACTTTCCCTGTCCTCATAGCTCACCAGAACAGTGGGGGTCTCAGCAGTTTCCCGGAAGCTCACGTTGAACATGGGGTGATTTTGCATCACATGCACTGTGCACTCTCAGGCAACAACAAAAATTCTCATGAAAAGAATAAGTTAGCTTATATTTCTGGATTATGATGGCCGCTCTCAGTCCTAACTGACTAGAAAAGAGATGGCAAGCATTGCTTTTACCTCAAGATTACAAATACTTCCTGTTGCTAAAAAGATGTGCTTTCCTCCCTAAGAATAGGTTTCCTTGGTTTCCTGGCAAGAAGTGATTATATATTTATAATACTAAGACTCTTAGTCAAGTATATGTTGCCAAACATTCATGCCCCAGAAATGCTGCTGTTTCCGATTAGTTATTACACCAACAATGTATAATGCCATATGGACTTAATAACATGCCTGTCACTTTCAGAAAGTAATTACTTCAATTTTGGCAGCATTAATCTGCAATATTTGCCGTCTCTTTGGATGACATTGTAGTGGTGCAATGCAAACGTGATCAACATCTCCCAGGCTGTGAGAAAGGCAGTGTCTAAACAGATTATGACTTAAACAAGGAAGGATATTTTTCTAGAAATACAATAACTTATGTTCATTAGTGCTATGTTTTGGAACATCTGGGAGCAGAAAAGAGGACTACATTACCTGCAGAGAGCCTCTAAAATCTGTCAAGATTTAAAGAAAAAGGCAACAAACCAACAAAGAAAAACCTCCACAGAAAAAAAAAACCCTTCCAGTTTCCACATCACTCCAAAATATAAAAATTAGAACTGCTAAGTTAGAAAACATAATTCATGATTATATCCTGTTGTCAGCAAACCAGCTAAGAGCACTACTTAGAATTCTAGGCAGAATGCAGTTTTCAAAACACTGTGCCAGCTAATTCTGGAGGATTCTAATTTTAATTTCTGGATAGAAGAGATGCTGAGGCTTTGTAACTGATTAGAGACCTTCTACAGGAGTCAGTGGATGGGATATGTCTGCCCTGTAGGTATTACACAACTGCTTCATAAATTTGTGAAGCAGCCGTTTATACATGACTAGTCATATCCATCAGTGTAGTCTCAAATGACTTATGACTGGATTCGATCTCATTACCCATGTAGTGATGTCTGCCACTATTTTAATTGCTAGCAAGTCTCAAAAGTGGAAGCAGAAGCCAGCGTTTGTTAACCTTCCCAAACAAAAAGCAGAATTAACATGTTGAAGGCCTGGACTTACGTTCGCTTCATCCTGTGCATGTGTGAACTAATATCCTGTCAAGACATACATATATATATATATGTTCATTATTGTGATTAGCAATCCTCCTTGTTTTAATAGAAAAAAATTAGTATCCAAGTCTGTGAGCAGAACCGGGAGCAGAATGAGGTTACTGTAAAGGAAGACAAAAAGCTCAGTACAGGGCTGTATCTTATCACATCTGCCACAGGAACTATTTGCAGCAAACAAATGGCATCAATCACAGGTTTGATATATGATCGTACTTAAAATGATCATCATATGATCATACTTAAAATGTCTGTGTGTGGATTTTTTTCTGGGCAAAAAGAAAGCCTACCGCCTGTAAAAGATCAATAAAGCCTTCACGTGTCAGTGTGTTGTCTTCAGATGCTCAATCTTGACCATAAGCACAACACCATAATGCATCTGAGCACATGAAACAAGATGTACTGAATAGCCTGAATACTTACACCCTCACAAAGTCAATAGCTGTGTACTCACACCCATTTACCATATTCTATGTGTTTGTCAGAGTATGGACCTAAATCCAGATTTTGCACTCTTTTTCTCTTGAATGAATACCTTTGCAGTTACCGTTCCATGTTAAATTTGGATTGATCCACGATGATCCAATCCAATAATCAATGATGAGATTAATGTGAAAAAAAAGCTATATACAAAGTCTGCTTTGAAAGTAGTCCCTCCTATTTTTTTATTCTGGTCCATGACCTCAGAGGCACATGTTGGTCATTCCACAATAGAAGTTGAACCGTCCCACCAATATTCCATGACATTTTGTTGCTGTGCAACAGATGGCAGCAGAGGGGCAGTCTGACATGGAAGTGCGCATGAAGCAAAGATATGTCATGTAATTTCTCCTTGTGGAAGAAGTCGCACTGACATTCATCAATTCTTGCTGAACATTTATGGAGACCAAACAGTGACCAAACAGGAGGTGGGTGGTGGAGGTGACAGTGGGTCACTCTGCTGACGCAGATTTTTACGAGCACAGCATTCAGGCTCTTGTTCATTGCATAGCTATTGGTGGTGACTATGCTGAAAATGTATGTTTTATAGTTGAGAATTTGCTTTATGAAATAGTGCTATTGTGCCCTTTGTACTTGTTGAATTTTCCATGGAAATAAAGAAGAGGCATTACTTTCAGGGTGACCTACATACATAGCAACACAAGTGATTCATGTTCCATTGGAAAGGCGAATTAGTCCTATTACATACTACGTTAATCTGTTAGCTAGACATGAGTAGAGAGGAAATCTCAAACAGGGACACAATTCTTGCATTTGTACAGAATACAAGTAATTACTCATCTTTACCAGAATACTGGTCATTACCCATGGAGAACATTATTTCTGCACAGAACGGCAAGGAATTCAGCTATTCAGCACAATTCTGCTGATCCTAATGATAGAAGTCACTTCTGATTTTCAAAGATTCCCTTGAAACTGAGTGGTCTCTGTCCCTACAGAAGGAGAAATGGACTCTCAACAACATATGAAAAGAGTGACATCACAGCCTTTGTCTGATGATGGAGTCATGGGCTTATTTCTAGGCCTGGCAGTTGATCATTATATATATCAATTATCATTTACTATTCACAAGGACATGATGATCCACTTCTAAGTCCCACCACATATTTCACCGTAAACAATGAAAAGAGAAATTCCTTCAGTGTGGCCTACTTTTCATAGACTGCCACTCTGATTTCTGACACTATCACACTATCATTACAGATTATGGTTTTTGTATAGGACAGAACAATTAATCATTTTTGTGAAACAGCACAAGTTGATAAATGAAGGGCAGAAGGTACTTTGGCACAGAAATCCCAAGCCCAAGTGGGAGCAAACCTACAAAAAGCACTGAAGACTCTAAAAGCAAGCTGTTACAATGTTCCAAGTAACAAAAATAACGTTAATAGTTTGTAGCATAACGCATAGAGAAAGGGAGCCTTTGTCTGGTAGTGTTTGCTATCAAATTCAATGTCAAAATTCATATTTATTTCACTGGATGTGTTCAAAACAGCAGAATGCCTATACTGCATACAATCTTTTGCTGCTGTTTCATTGCCCTGCTCTGAGCTCTCCTAAGCTCTCAAGGACACTGACCTGCTTTTCACGTCCTCAGATACAGCCAAGCAGTTCCTTAACAGTATTTCTATGCTGTTTGATTTAATCCTGTGTAAAGATTTTAGGTACCTTTGAGCTCTAAATCCTGCACAGCAGAAGTCACATAATCGTATTAGTGTAGCTCTCCAGGCAGGCTAAGCAGCCTTGTTTAGAAAGGCTGCTGAGCAGGACTTCTCATAGCAAGTGTAGCAGCTCCCTGGTGGCAATTTGGGCATCTGCACTCTCTTGTGCAGATGCCCCTTTGTTCTCCTTACCATAAGATCTGGATCACCTTCAGCTTTGCCTGTGTGGTTCCCTTCCCCAGCTTGACTTGTTCCACACTCTTCTATTGCAGATTAAGAAATATACTCCTGGTTTATGAACATGGCTGCTGTCAAGACCAGCAAATAATACTAAAAACTCCTTCTTCTCACTATGAAGAGCCGCTACACAGCGGTTGTATCCAACACGCTATACAAGACAGAACCGTGCCATTTTAGGATTGATTTTTCGTGATTTAAGTATTCATTATGCATCACGTAATTCTACACTGAGTTTTCAAATCCATACCCTTAGCAAATCGCAATTGTGATGTAAATCAGAGTAAGGCTTGGTAAAAGATGCTTAATTCTTGAATAGGCATTTGGAACAGGCTTAAAAAAGCACATGTAATTTTACTATTATTCAATTGGTGTGTGGTAACTCATTAAGCCACGGTAACTCAAATGCATGTAAGATCTTTAGTGGCTCATCTAATTGCATAAACATGGTTAAATGCTAATTATCACTTCTCGCATATTGCAACTGCACACTTACCTTCTAAATTAACAGACCCCATATATCCTTCTAAATGTCCGAATGACAGAAAAGTTACAGCGCATTTATGTGAAAGGCTAAATTATTGCAGGAAATTACATTTACTGTCTAAATAAAGTTATTTAAATGTGAATTTTATATCTAATTAGAAGTAAGAAGAAAAAAAAAACAAGCCTGTCCCTCAATACCCTTTTATCCCTAAGGTATAGCTTGGGTACAAACTACACCCAAGTTACTTTTTTCATTGAGCAGTACTGAATACCTTTCCTGAAGATGGATGCAAGCACAGGGACTGTTGTTTCAAGGTTGCTGTTAAGAAGGAAGAAGATCAATGGTATAGGTCAACACAGGAACGAGAAGAGGAATGCAGCACCTGGGTGTAGGGTGTAGTTAGTAATGTTTACACTTAGCAAGCTATCCATTTTCTACCGCCTGCAGCGGATGTCTATAATTTCCCAGGACATATCTGCCATTACACACATCACCCAGCAAGTGCAAACAGAAAGATTTATCAGCATATTAACAAATGACTTTATAAAGAACAAACAAATATTTCCCCCAGTGAAATTAAAATTAATTGTCAGTGGCATGGCTGCCAAATGTTCATCTGCACTCAAATTAGTTTGTACTGAGAGCGAGGATCAGACATTTGTTCAACAGTTCTCTGTCTCCTGAGGGTCAGACTATGGAAAAGGGACCCAAGGATGAATTGGAGAGTGAGAGTAAGACAATAATAAAGCAAAAGAAGAAAATAAATTAAAGATGATTAGCGTTAGTCGAAATCTATTTGTTCTGCAAAAGATGGTAAGATATCAACACTGTTTGTACAATTGTAAATCCAAATAAGAATCAGTGACATTCCACATTACCACTGTTTTAAATACCAAAGAAACATGCTTTGTTACACGTGATCTTCAAAAATTATTTCCAATATTAGAGAAAACCATGGCTACATTTAAACACCCACAGACTGACACAGTAGCAAAGTTTGGTGTGCCCCCCATCTAATCACACTACGCACATAAACAACTTCTTTTGCTTTTAACAGATCTTTCTGCAAGCTTATTCTTATGTGCATGAAAAACAAGATAAAATGTTCATACTTCCCTTGCTCGTGCTATAACTAGGAAAGTAGTAGTAGATGTCCTATCAGCCTATATACAATACATAACCTTACAGGTTTATATACAATAAATATCCTTACAGGTCCAACATGAAGGGACTATGGTCCCTCCAGTTTCTCTGTATGAAATCTAGCTAGCAGCTTCTACTGCTAGAAAAACAGTTTCCTTCCAAAACAGCTCTAGAGTGAAACGGTTGTTCCAAATGTAGCAGTGCACTACAAACACAATTAAACTTCTTAGTCTCAGCTCTCTTCATGGGCATCTGTAAATCTTTGCCCTTTAGACCAGAACTATCATGCATCCCAGCTTGCTAAGCCCTTCTAATTTAATGCCACACATTTATTTGCAATGCTGTGGCAGAAAATCTTCAAAATCATTACTTTGGCATTATTACACTGTGAGAAATGATGGTGGTTTGGGGTCTTCTAGCCTAATTAGATTCCATTCTGTTCAGTCATCCTCAAAGGCAACTTCTATTTTCAAAGGATTTTGTGAACAGTTTTCTAATAAAAGAGAACTTATAGTATATATGGGAAAACAGTATAAATGGAATTTAATAGCCAAGTGCCAGTAGGGAACTGTCTAATTTTTATCAAATGCTGATTAGCAACTGTGGATTTCTGGTGAGATAATGAGCCCTGGACTGGCTTCTGTCCAGCTTTTGACATTGGCACAACGTACATCTGCTAATTGTTGAGGAATACATGTAATAACTGAACTTGAACTAATTAGTAGAGATTTAATCTAGTCATTGAAGTCTATCTTTGAAATTTACAAAAATGTCAAGTCTGATCATCGCCACAGACAATTAACAAACATTTAACGTACACCTTAGTATATTTATGCAAATAAATTATGAGAGAAACTTCCAGAGCTGATTGTCTCCTCAAAAAATTTAGCATTGCAACGAGACCACGTTACAATAACTTCCATCAGTCCAGTCCTAGGAACAAAATCCCAGGCCAAAATGAATAAGCCCTGCATATATAGAGTGATTTCACATCCTCACAGCAGGATCTGCCTGTGAACTTCATTATCATGTCCGGAAATTTCAAGTGACCAAACAAAAGAACCGAATTCTGATAACCTCAGCATCTAGATCCACTTCTGTCCTCACTAAGACTTAAGCGACCAGTATCGACTTATTTTGGCTTTAAGGGGCTGAGTCATTTCTGTCTGTTTTTGTGCATTTTGGTGTTGCTTTTCTTTTGACTATCAACATGTCCAATGTTTTGGCTTTTCTTTTAGTCTTTCAGCAAGCTCCAGTAGCAGAAATGACATTAAAATCTCAGTTCTAACAACAACATTCTTTAAATATATTTTCTGTATTTTTACGGAATTCTTTTCCATCAAAATAGAGAGGCTGTCTGAAAAATGGATGTCAGCTGCACTTTCTGCTCCTGTTAGAGTTGGTTGTATAACAATATGCCAAGTCATGACTATATAATCACTGATATTTCCTTGCTCCTATGGCATATTATTTTGACAGGTGCTGAAAAAATAGCATCAACAACATTCTACTTCCTTGGCACAATGAGAAACACAAAAAAGAAATTGAACAAAATGAACAGTGACTACTGAGACTCGGCTATCATACCACTGGGTCCTCATCATTCTCTGGTGACTGCACAGACTTATCTCCTGCCATCTGTTCCACATGCTGGGGCTGGCTGGGTAAACACTTTTTTCAAGAACAAAAATTTACTATGTGTTGCACAGCCTCTAGGCTACATTTATTAATTTTCAGGTCTTCCTATCATGTTGCTTCATACAGGAACGATATATACCAAGAAGGGCAAGATAAGGTAAGAAATAATTACCTACCAAAATACTCCAAAAGGACAGCTCTGAACATCCCGTACCTACTTTCTGAACATTCATTTTCACTAATTGATCTCCTCCAATTTCATTGAAAAAGTAGCTTTTATAAAATCAAACTGCTTTGAAGTTAATTTATACTATGGAATGAGCACTGATGGAGTGGGGAGACTTGTCCTTTTTTCTCCAAAAGGAACAGAAGAATGCCTGCTAGACTGCTTCCTTGCTGGCTTCCTGTTTTTGCAACACTTCTCTACCTTTAAAAACAATTCTGAAATTTTTGAAAGCACAAAGTTATATTCATTTACAGTAATAGAGCACAGAAATAGAGTATTGATTTGCACAAAATAATTAAACGCTGCCCATCCATTGACATGAATATATGTTTAACAGGCACAGCAGCAATGCTTGAATATTGGGCACTCAATTTCATTCAGCTAAGCTTCTGAAGTGATGGAAACCAAGATATTGTATTTAAGATTTAAGTTTCTCTGAAATTGTTTTTCACCTTGGTTTATTACCATTGACAAAGCAGCTTTGCTTTGTTTATAATGTATAATGAGTAATACAAAGGCCTGATACATATTATACATGAGGCAGTAAGTTACATGATAAATGGAGTTCACTTTTCTTATATTGTTAATTTAAAGACTACAAATGTATTGCTATATCAAATAAGTTGCTGTGTTTTCCAAGTCTTTGACCATATATCCTGCGTACAGAGGTTATTTTTTATTTCTATTGCACCACTGGTGTACATAGCTTCTTACAATTACTGGTTATATGACAGGAGAAAGATTTCAGTCAGTCATGGCCAAGAAGAAAAATGTTGTTGTCCCACCTCTGCTGATAGTTTTATTAGCAATGGGCTAAATTCATTCCTAGGTAACATCAGTGATTCCAGTGGCACCACAGCACAATGAATTATGTGCTCACATCCCATTTATTTCTCTGTCCTTTCAGAGTTAGCCAGCACAGCTTATCTCTCTTATGCCCTGAAGATGGACAGTCCAATTTTTAGGATGCCTTTTTTAAGAAATGGAAGACTTCAGTTCATCTCACTATATACTAAATTAACTCAGCCAAGCTTCTTAAATGTCAGTCTCATTACCAATAAGCTAAAAACCATCTCTTCAACTCTGCATTCACTGCATATAGTTCAGTTATTGCCATCAGATGGAAAAGCCTCAAAAGAATGCCCTCACTCCCAGTGCACCCAAAAGCCTGCTGGGCTGGGCAGTCTGCCATACAGAAGATAGAGATTTCAAGGCCTTACTATAAATCAGGACTGGACTCACATCACAGAAGACTGAATGTTCTACAGCAGTGTCTCGGGTTTGATGAGGGACAAATGTAAATCAGTCAGCCCCCACTAGGTATTATACTCAGCTGCTTTCCCTGCTCCACTCCAAGACACAGCCCTGAAAACAGCTATCAGATTGACCAACAAACAGAAAGAAAGACTGCTTTGGAAATCTCACAGGGACTCTGGTGTAAATTATTTCTAAGCATGTTTCTTTCTCACGTCAAAGCTTCAACAGGTTTTTGCTGCAGAGAAGCTTGTGTTTAGAAATCCCAGCAGAGCTTCAGTGTTTTTTCCCAGGTCTGGAAGCGATAGGTAGATGCTACCACAGAAATTGAGAGACTTCACTGAAATATAATAGCTTTGGTAGAGTGGAGTTGTGGCTTTACTTTGCTACAAAGGTTGTTAGTTTTCTGTCCCCAAATGACAAGCAATTCTCACAAAATTATTAAATAATAAAGATATCTTGGATACAATGTTGCTGCTGTTTGATTTGATCACAAAAGTGAATTTTTATTTATTTATTTTTAAGTCTAATATCTGTTAATTTGTAGTGACTGAAGTTTAATTGCTACTTACATTTGGAATTCAATACCTTCTATATTTTACTATGTACAGCAAGCTGAAAATTCTGGATATGGGTCAGCAAGAGCAAAAGCTGGTGCTCTTAATTGCAGCTTTCAAAATAGGGAGCATTCAGTCAAGCTCAGTCAGGGTTTTGTTTCTAAAGGTTTGTTGCCCATTTAGCTTTTCAGCAAGAGACATTCAGCATCTTCTTTTGAACAGTGAAGTACATCACTATCTTTCTTACTTTATTTGATTAATGTAAATGATTTGCCTGCAGCAATCAGGCTGTGTTTGCCAGGATAGTCATTATACTGTGACAGAGATTAGTGAGGTACTTAATCAAAACCAGCAGTGATTGATACTCTGTCAGTTTTGGTCTTTAATCAGGGAAGCTTTCATCCAATCATCAGCCATTTAAGAGTCTCATTTGTCTGATTACTTTTGGAATATTGGATTTACTTAAAAAAGAAATACATAAAAGTAAGCTATAGCCTTCCTGTGACAATGCTCAGATATATGACCGTGGTTACTTTTTCAACTTAGAGCAGGGAGGAAACAGAACACATATCAACAATCATTTACACAGGACGGTTGGAAATGGGACAGGGAATTTTTCAGTTCAGCTATAGCACATGGGTAGAAGTTAGCCCCAGGTCAGCAATGACCAAAACTCATTTTCTTTTGATAGCTCTCTAGAGGTCTTCTGTAAATGAGTTGGTGGTCTCAGTCCAGTTTCTAGAAAGCAGTAAAGTTGCCAATAAATTTGTCACATTTCATTTCATCTCATAATGACCCACCTAGATTATAGGATGGACAAACCAAGTGAAATAACTTTTTTTTTTCCAGAAGGCTGTGTGTGATATAGTGTTGAGTGAGCCAGCTCCTGGACATAATTTATTCTCAGCTTCCTCTGCACATTAGCAAAAAGTCCAATCTCTACAAAATGGAAGATGTGTCTCATGGTGTGTGCCATGAAACTACATAAACCCCAAGCAATTCTTCAAGAGCTTTAAGAATCTTCCAAGTTTGATGAATTATGGTATAAACAAAGCCTAAATTGGACTGTCAGGTAGTGAAGAGTTATTACAGAGAAATAACTTAATGCTCAGTTCTGATGCATAGGGAGCTGCAGAAACAGCTGGTGATAATTGTGTGGTGGATGTAGATCCAGTAATAGGTAGAGATGTAAATAAAACTACCGGGGATTTCACTTCCCATCAGTCACACTGGAACAGAATGGGAAGATAAAAAACATTAACTAGCACTAAGAATAAAAGGTACCAGAAAGAGAGGATACAGACTGATGGAACACAACCCCAGGATTAGGAAAAATATTCTTGTTTCACTTTCTCAGAATTAGGAAATGATAGAGGATATCAACCCAGTGTTACATATATCCATGGTATCTCCAAGAAATATTGATACTCATTAGCATACATACTTCTCACAAGCAGAAATGCATGTGCAGTTCTGAAAATATGAGCATTTAGCCAGAATAATTCAGACCTAAAAATACGTCTTCATGCACAGTTGGTGTAATTGTATAACAGTAGGTGAATTTACATAGGTGGAAAATGAAAGTATTCTGGAAATTGTGGACATTCATGTTAATTACCACACAAATTTCACTAAACTGGGAAGATCAGAAGCAGACAGGGTCCTCAGAAATTGAATCAGGGGGTGGTGCCAGTTACAGCTGGACTGAAGAGAACAGACCAGAATGACCCTTTGAGCTCGTACCAGTGTAGGAGGAGGTAGAATTGCACTGCAAGATTGGAACAGGTGAGGATTGTACTGACCTCTGGTGTACAATTAACACCAGGGCACACCAGGAGAAACTTTACTGAAGCTGCTAGCATGGTTATGCTATAAGAAAATCAGAAATCAGACTACTTTTGGGCTAGATTATTGGGAATAAAATGCTGAAGTTGATCAAGTTAGACTAATATGAACAATATCAAAAATTACTCATTCTAAAGAAGATAAACTTGCTACTTTGTACTGGCAAGTGACAGAAGACTATAAAGCTTTTCTGGTTTTCTGCCTTCCCTAGACATGCTTTGTCCATTTGAGACAGTTCTGTAGTCAATGCATAAGAAATTTCCAGCTGCCAGCCTTCTCTTCTAAAGTAAGACTCCCATTTCCTGTGTTGTCAGACCCAGTATTCTGTAAGGAACTATGCCTCTTTCAGCAGTCTCATTTAGTAGCTTGCTATTAGTAGCTTGCTAATGGTCTGTGCTATTACTTATCAGCACTGCATTTTCTTGCCAAGGTTCAAATGAGACACACAAAGTGACAGAGACTCAAAATGAAACATGCAACATTTTGATGTATACAGCAAACAAAAAAGCAGGGGCCTAAATCTTTCTTTCATGTAAAAAAATTTCTTGTATAATCTGTCTTAGGGGTTCTTCCTTTTTCAGACTTCTTAACAATACAATCAGTTGTACAGAACTTTTCATCAGTAGGTCTCAAATTGCTTTACAGCAGAGGTCAGCATCATTATGGCACTGGTCAAAGCTGAGTCTCAGGGGAACATATCAATTTCACCAGGCTTCTGGTTCAGAATCATTTGATGCTGGAACGCTACATCTGAGGCTTTCATCAGAAAGAAACTTTCTTGGCTGATCCCCTCCTGCCCACCCATTATAAACTTTCTGTATTTCCCCCTTCTCCCTCAGATAACGGTTAGTACCTTCTCGTTCATTGCCCTAGGTAGGTAAACTCCACAAGGTGATTTACCTCAAATAGGCTGTCCATAATTTTTTTATGGTTTATCATTATCTCCAGCCTGTCACATTACCTATCTTCCTCAGGTTATTTCTGAGGATGGCCAGAGTTGTGAAGAAACAACAGTGTTATGAAACAACATTGAATTTTCAGATCCCTAAATTATAGAAATTCATCCTCCCTATTTCCTTACGTGTTATTTACAATGCAGGAGCATCCCAAACATCACAGAACAACAGCCCTTAATCTCTAACATTTTACTTCGTTGCACAGATGATTCAGATAAAGAATTTTCTACTGTGTTTAAACTACTATATAGTTTATGAACATTGTTTCTTATACTATTTCTTAAAGGTCTGTTTACCATATTGTTGCTACATATGGATGTAAGGAGCACAGAATAAGAAATATTCAGCATTCCAATATATGACACTCAATACTTGAAGCAAATAAATATTTGAACAAGTAGCATGATCCAGTAAAAGAACACTGAGTTGTCATCACTGTTGCAATGCATATGGTTAAATATAGGGCTGGCACATTTTACCCTTCACTGCCCAAATACACTGACAACTTCATATTGGCACAGCAATTAAGGTTACTTTCTTTATGACTCTCATTTACACTTAGTGTCTTCAGAATGATTCTGAAACAGTAAAACATTCCTAACATTCAAGCTACTGATCAGAAACATACAGACTGCATGGATTATCTGAATCAGGGCCTCCTCTCAGCTGAGATTCTACAGCATTATAAATAATGGCAATAATCATGACAAAATAAGACTACTCCAGAAAACGTTTTGCTCAAATTCCTTTTACTGAAAACTATACAAATAGCACTGACTTCTTAAAGTTTGCACTAAAATTGGTGATGCAATTCCCATAGGTTTCCAGAATTAGATTAGTCTTGTCTGTTTCTGAAAATCCCATTCTTACAAATATCCTTAAATAGTTTTATTCAAGAGCCTTAAATTTAAATGTGTGCTGAAGTCTCTTGCAAAATGAGCAAGATTTTGTGATAGGATTGCATACAACAAGAGAATATTGAACTCAGTGGGTCCCTGACAGTCATGTGTTTGTATCAGCTGATGACAATGTAGCACCACAAGTCCATAAACCCTACCAGCTTGCTTGTGAGATATTAGCCCCAGATTGTCTTGCTTTGAACAGAACATCCTGAATTTTGAGGAGGAACCAAAGCCAGACAGAATTCTTGATGTCACAAAACAGCAGGAGAAACCAGCATTTCATTTCAAGTGAAATGAACATTTCACATGAAATTCCACATTTTCTTTCACCAGGTTTCTGTCCAATGCCATCACATGCCCATAGACAACACATCAAACATCTTTACAAATGCAGCACACGATGTACGGGTGCTTCACCAACACTACGCTTATAATCAAGAGTGATATAAGTAAGTATGTTGATAATCCTAAAGAAAGACAAGCGTACAACTTTCAGATAACGGAATTATTAGAAAGAATGTTGGTGATTCTAGCACTTGATATACAAATGAGATAGTACTGGATCCCATTAACTTTCCCTGCTAAAGCAGTGGGAGAAATTTACGCAGCTATGAAGAGTATGGTTTCACTGAGTTTTACAAAATGGGATAAATTGGATTTGAACTTACAGTGCAATCTTCAGGAACTTGCTCCGAAGTCAGAATAAGCAAGGGATTTCTTTTTTATTTTTGTCCAGAAAGATTAGATTATGCAAATAACTTTCCTGACCTACATTTCAAAATACATTTAAAACAAAATAGGGGCATATTAATACATGCTTTCTAAGGTTTATTCCTTGTTATGCTCTATATAATTGGCTGTTGAATTGTCACCCACTAGCTAAACCATAACTCAGAGATTTTATACAAAAAGTAATTATGTAAAAGAAACCAATTCAGACCATGAACTGTTCCCTGTCTTCTCCTGATTCAGAAGTTACCTTTCTGTTTTTATACCTTACTTAAACAAAGGATCAGTTCCAGCCAATTTTACCAGATATTAAATACACATCCAAAGACAATTTTTTTTTTAATTTCTGAGAGAAGCCTAAATTCTAATCAAATGGCATATCCCTCAGAATATCATTACACATGATCTTTTATGTGGAAGAGATAAAATATAACATTTGCTAAGCTCCTTTAGACTGAGTTTCTAACTTTCAGGAGTCTGGTAGCAATGATATGAAAAAATAAGAAATTAATGCACACAATACAATAGTTCAAATGCCAGCTACTCACACACATGGTGGACAGGGCTATATTAAATTCTGTTCCCCTAAGGGGGGCTACTGTGATTAATACCCTTACAATAATAGCCAATAAAAGAAAGGGAGAAGGACATTTTCATGGTTCTGTATGAATGTACAGCATGTTGCAGTAAATTAGTGTTTTGCCATTGCTGAGTATGACTTCTTTTTAATTTGAAGTTCCCAAATCCTGAAAAAAAAAAAAAAAAAAAAAAAAAAATGGCAGGCATATGTATAGCCTGAATCTGAGTTAAGATTTTTGATGTTAAAGGATTTTACCTGGCCTAGAAAAAAAAAGGCCAATAAAATAGAGTTCTATGTTAATTTCATTATAAAGTATTAGCTTCACCGGGGAAATAATGTCAGTTGCTGCACAGCTGGAATTTTACTTTTATTGATTGTTCTTCTAGATGCATTTTAAATGCAAATTAGATTTTATTTCAGCGTAAAACTTACTGTGGAAAACATCTTAGGATAACATATTTGGAACTTCTAAAATATGTGCACAGAAGAATGATTCTTTATGGTTTCATAGTTACTGTCATACATCTACTTTTTCAATTTAGTCGTTGTAAGTAAATATCTACCAGAATACAAAATGTAGCCATTACTCAAAGGCCTTTCTGCTCAATTTTCACAGTGGTGAGCAAGAGTTAGGAGGAAACACTGTCTAGAGCCTAGACTGAGAAGAAGCAATAACGAGCTGTAATTGGAGTATTAAAACATTTCAGAAATTCAGAATACTGCTGATGTTAAATTTCATAAAGAATAACAGAACTGATGTGAATAGTTTTAAATGTCAGGATGCCAAGAGTCCAAATGGACCATAGGATTTATCTTGTACACACTACAGAAGAAGAATCTCCATGCTGAGATGATTAACTAAAAATCTCATGAAGCTGAACAGCAAACTGCTTCAAACAGGAAGATTTTGACCGTCATGATGCAACCCAAGACTTCCAGGGACAAATGTTTATATTTATCAGCAGCCAATTACAACGAGAGATTAAATGTTAGCACAATCTCATTTATATTGCCTATCCATGTAAAAGTGGAGTTTGTGTAAATGAGAATTAAATCTAAGGAACAACTCACCAAGCAAAATTACTTGGTCACATCTCAGTGAAATGAATCTGAGCCCCTTAAATGGAGATTTCATTTTGCATATTAATACTCAGAGAAAAGTCAGGGCTGTAGAAAAGTACCGCCAGAGTCACGAAGCCATTTCTCCCCAAAAAGTCAGTTTTGCAGTGATGTGGGAAGTGATGAAGTGAAGCAAAGCAGAAAAAGTTAGCAGAAAATGAAGGAAAGTTAATGGGCACAGTAGGCTTGTATTTCACAGCAACAAACACAGAAAGGGTCAACACTTATGGGTTATAATTTGCAAAGACTATTCAGGGTAATGAAAGATCTGGGGAAGAATAAAATACCCAAGAGTTAGAAGAGACAACAAAATGATGAAGACGTATCCATGATAGGAAAGGCTAAGGTAGAAAAAAGATAAATGCACACTGTTTAAAAATCAGTGCAATAATTTTCTGGCATATAAAAAAAAATGAGATATCAGTGAAAGATAAAACTGATTCTTAAGAGACAGTTTGAGTAATTTATTGAGACTACATGATTGTGCTAAAATAATTGCTTAGTCATTTTTATCTACATTTGTAAAAATGATTTGTTGAAAAATGCCAAATAGATAACTCTACCAGAGAAACAAAATTGAATTATAAAGGAGATTGTCAAGAAAGATAGATCCCTATACTTACATTTGGCTGTAATGCACTGATTTAGAAACTGATGAGAGCTCCTTCAGTCTAAGATAGCATGGTGTCCAGGCAACAACATTTGCAATCCCCTACAGGAGAAGTTAAGAAGTCGTTCTGACAATCGGTGTCAGAGAGCAGGATATTCCATTTGCATCTCTTCCTCCTTCTTCGTTGACAGATAAAATTAGTGCAATTGACTCCTACCATTCCTACTGCTCTCACTGGCTATTTCTTCAAGCTGGTGGAATTCCCAGGGGCAAGGACAAGAAACTTGAGGCAGCCTCATCAGATTTTAGCTGCTTCCTGATTGTGAAATTATGAGAAATATGTGTGCAAGTCCAAATTCTAAAGGAAGTTGCAAGAGAGGATGTATTAATTTTCATGTGTTTATATATTAATCTTCTTTCTTTGAAGGAGAGAAAGTATCCATATGGAGAATGAAAAAACATCTTTGCTGAAGGTACAGTGCATCAGGGGAAGTTCTTCACAGAGAGAGCGGTGAGGGGATGGAACAGGCTGCCCAGTGATGTTGTAGATGCCCTGTCCCTGGAGGTGTTCAAGGCCAGGTGTCCAGCTCCAATGAAATAACAGAATCATTATGGTTGGAAAAGACCTCTAAGATCATCTAGCCCACTACATGCAGCACAAAATATCTTCCAGTTTTGTTGCAAGTTGGTAGTATAGCCAATTATAACAAGCAGATAATACACTATTTTCTACATTTTTTCTGCTCAAAAAAACGTATTTGATTATCCAGTTTAATAATTGATTTAGTTGGAAGTTATCTCATGAATTTATCTGCAATTTTCCTATCGTCCTTCCCTAACTTTCCAAACCTTTAACCTTGGGGCTTGCTTCTCTGTGTGAAAAATCCAAACATTAAGAATTAACCTTTACTCATTATTTTTTATTTGTATTACCTTTCTGGGTTTCACAATTGCAAGTAGACATCACTGATTCACAATTATACAGACAGAGAACATCAACACCCTTTGTATTAAAATCTTGGAGAGCATTAATTTGGAGCAGAGTCAAATGAAAATACAGGTGCTTTTTGAGTTCCAAGTTACAGCATCCAGTTACTCAACTGTATATATTTTTAATGTTAGTGTCATTTTTATTTACTGTGGCTTTCTCCTAACTTAACTCATGGCAGCACTTGCCTACCTTAGCGGGCATTAAGAAGACTAATTTGTCTACATTTGTAAGGCATTTTTTGAAGAAATAATGCAATGGTCAGTATGAATGCCAAATTCTGTTGTTATTACTGTATTTGAATCTTATGACATAAACAAGATTTCTCTTTTGAGGAAATTTCAAGAATTACCTTCTTTTGATTGTCTAAAAGATGCAAATTCAGGAAGGTATCAAGACTGTGCACCTCTTTTGCTACAATTCTAACACCTGACCTACCATTTTAGTTATGCTTCTAGTATGCATGAAACGCACCTTAAGTATTTAATTAAAACACAGTTATTCAATCATAACAATCTCCTTCATTGTAGTCAAAATGACTCCAGTCCTAGATAATATGTAACCCTGGAATAACATGACCATAGCTTTAGATTGAGTGTTATGCAATCCCCATGCTAAGCTTTTTAACAAGAAGCATATTAATGGCATTGACTTCAGAAGAATTACATTGCTGTTAATTTCATGTACATCAGCTCAAACAGGTCAGACCACCAGGTGGCAGATCACTAATAGTTTTAAGCCTATTTGGGGTGACTAGTCATTATCTGACTCTATAACATTTTGTGAATATTAAGAGTTAGGGTTTATTTGAAAAAACAACACTGGCTTTAAGAAATAACAGAGTTTTGGAAAGAAAGTGTTGAATTTCTGAAATAAATCTGAATGAAAAGGTGTCTCCTGACTGCAATGTTTTCTGTGCAATACCTATGAAGGGCATACAGTTTCACATCTATCTGTAACTACTCCTCATAGAATCATAGAATCACTCAGGTTGGAAGGGACCTCAAAGATCATCAAGTCCAACTGCAGCCTAACCACAGTACCTTAACTCTAACAACCCTCATGAGCTGATTCTAGGGCATACTATAACTATGATAAATCTGAGATGAGATTGAGAAACAGGACCTAATAAAAAACTCTTTCTAATACCTTATAGCAAAGAATTAAGCTGAGAGATACACAGTGAAGAAACATATCAATTTGAATGAACTATTTGGTACAGAGTACATACAGTGGAGATACATTCTCCCTGTTGTCTGTCATTAACAGGCACACAACTAGTTACATTTAACGTACCGAGGCTCTTTCATTTCTTTACCACTGTGCTACTTTATTATTATTGGGCAAGATAGTTAACATATGTATACTGAAGTAACTTCATTTAACTTAATAGGGCTATACCAACAAATGCAAGCCATATTTCCAGCTATTATCTGTCAAACAGATCAGGTCATTTCTATAGTATAGTGTGGGAAAAGCCTCAAGTAAAAAAAATTCTTCCACGTGGCAGCTACAGTACCAGGCATAGTTGATCAGAATCAAATAGACCTTACAGCTTCTAATCAAACCTCATCTCCTAACAGCAAGAGAGCTCCTATGACTCTTGATGATCCTCAATTTTTAATTTAGGTAAGCAGCAAAAATGTCCACAGTCCATAAACAAATAAGATGTTTTATTATTCCTGTTTCTCAAATTCCAATAATCATATCTCATTTTTGGATGTTTTAACAGCTCAAAGAAGGCTTCAACATGGCAGGAAAAAAAAAAAAAGAAAAAAAACCAAAATGGTAGCACTCATTTCTTACCTTTATTACCATTCATAGCAGCAAGTCATGACAGACCTCGGTATCTACAACCTCCTTTTCAGCACTTTTTCCAAAAAAAAACCTCAGAGCTTCTATTCCACAAACTCATAACTACAGATCAGTTCAAATGATCCATGGCTCCCCTTGATCTGAGGCAGCAGCAGCAAGACTTACACAGCATGCATACCCATAAGCAGTATACCCACAGGAGCTTGTTCTCACAGCATCCTTTTCCGTGTTGTTAGGAGCCCAGGTAGAAGCACTAAAATACTGTGAAGGCTCCCACCTTTGGCCTCCACCAATACACTCTTTTACTTTTTTACTTCTGAGTTTTGGACTTACCTCTATCAATCACTGGCACGCCCTATAAACACAGACAGCATTTCTTCCCTCTATGCTTCAGTTTATCCACCTGTAACATAAGGATAATGCTTATCTACCTCATCCAGTACTTGTGAAATATCAGTCAGTATTTCACAGTATGCCAAAATTCTGAAGTGAAAGAATTAAAGCAATCCAAAGACTGCAATGCAGTATAGGGGCATATTAATCTGAGCTACCCTGTAATGGTGGCTGCAGGCCTAAATCTCTCCAAAATCAAGAACAACTTGTGAGAAAACTACGTTGTTTTTTTTAAATTAATATTGTTTCTTTTTTCTTGAATTTCCCTTTTGTCAGACTGTCCAAAGAGGGAATGGACCATCTGAATCTACTCTGATTGGGCGTGTAGGTGAGCTGTGTTTGTAATCACAATAGATTGTGCTCACACAGACAACAAGTCCTCAGATCTTACTTATTAGATATCAAACTAAGTGAAATTTCAACAGCCTTCTCTGGAACTGATATTTCAAGCTTCACTTTGGGAATCAGACTTCAAGCAAAATGCTTACAATGGCGCATAAGAAAAATAGTGAAGGTTTTGCTCAAAAATCTCGAAATAAAACGACTATTGAGCAACCTGTCACTAACACAGAATTTATTTTTTCCAGAACACTTTTAAAACTTCTCCTTTGCAACTAATATTAGTTTTGTTAGCCGTTGGGTTCATGTAGATATACATGATACGGAGTATGCACCACACATAAACTTGCCCTCGTAATGATGTATTTCAAACCTAGAGATTAGAATGCAGGAAAAGCATGCATTCAATTAATGAAATATAATGAAAACTCTATTCCACTAGATTTTTTTTACACTAAAAAAAAATAATTTACTAGGTCTGGCTGAATGTTAGAATGTGTTTTTTATGCACTGACATATACACCCCATGCAGCTCTGCAGGCACAGCTTTCAAGACTTGCTTTCCCAACTCCATTTGAACACCAGAACAGAAATAGCAGCAGTAGTGGATTACAAAACCCTGACATGCCAGGCAATGAAGTAATCCTTTTTCTTGCTCCTTGGGGAAATCCAGTGGGATTAAAAGAAAAATAATTGTCCATGTTCTTTATTAGGTTGGCAGGCATAAATCTCTGGAACAGGATCAGACATTGGCTGTCAAGGCTTTTGTGACATTGTACGATACTCCAAAACCATACGGCCGTCTCCAGGAAGGAGAATGCAATATGAAACTGTTTTTCAAAGAAAAAAGAGCCATAATTTAAAATTAGGATTTGACATAAATCCAACGGGCTGCTGTTGGATATTATGTGATGGATAAAGCTGGCCCTGTTGCATTAACAGTAAATGGATTGCTCATTTTTAAATCAGCCATCAGAATTTGGAGTGAAGAACACATGGGCCATAATTTTTAAATTCCAAACTAGTTAATATTGTGCCATTCATGATAAAATTAAAAGCTTGATTTGGCTAATGTTTTCAGCTATGTCATTAATTATCACCCACTTAAAAATGGAAAATAGCTTTCAAAAAGAGGTCTAGCTTCATTCAAATCTAAGCAGAGCTAATTATTGCACAGGCTTTCAGTCATATATCCAGTTTTATACTCACTCCTAGTTAGAAATAAAGGAACAAGCAGCTTCCACGTCCTCAGTAGCATTTTGCAAACCACAAAAACGCAGAGGAAGCTTGTTAGCATAGCAATATAACATATTCATTATATGCCAGCTGAAGGATTGCAAAGTTTGCATCTGTTGTCATGAAGATAGATTGATATTAGATAGATAGGATTCATTACAATCTTACACCATTCTAGCCTTCATTGTCCCTGCTTTCAAGCTAAGTAAAGAGCTATTTCCACCACAACTATGGAACAATTCATTTGTATCCTTTCAGAATACACAAGATCATTACCTCCATGACAAAACAGCCTTGTGATGGAAAGCCCTTCTAAATGATAAATTGCACATTTAAGAGATATAGTTTAGAAGGTTACAATTCCAAAAATATTCTCTCGTGTCTCTAGGTTGTACGTCTTGACAAGCTGATGAGAGTTTTAGTTCTAGTAACTATATTTTACTACTGTATGTACATGTTTGTTATGTAAACAGTTTCCATAATAGTGCACAGACACCACGTACATTTAACTGCAATTCACTAACCAGACATTTGCATTCGTATACTTAGTTGTACCATAGTCAGGGGCAATATGGATATAACTTAAAAGCATGCTTTTAAATTTTTTTAAACTCTAGCCCAAATCTTGGCACATTCAGAATTATTTGTAGGATATTTTAAAATATATTAATAAAAAAGAATAGCAAATGTTGTAATCAATCCATGAGTGAAGCTGACTTAACTTTTATGTTAGTACAAGTGCAGTGCAAGGTCTAGATAGGTAACACTCTTGGTTTCCCCAGGCAGCCACGCCAGCTGTACTTCAATAACAACCTCAAGCCATTATCCCCTTCATGATTTTCTGAACATGTCTATAATACAAGAGGAATTCTGCTCCAAATAGACAGTCTCCTTAGCAAGAAGAAAAGAAGTACAGGATTCAGAAGAATTCTGGATCAATACTAGCACTGTGAAAATCCAGTCTTGGTGGATAAAATATGTTCTCAAATTGCTATTGTAAATGAGCTACACCCTCACTCGTGCTTTGGCAAGAAGTCACATAACTCTACACTGACAGAAACATCCAGTAGGATTTGATGCACTGCCTGGTAACACTGTACTAGCAGTTTTAATGCACTGCTAATTCTTGATGCTCATGGAGATAGCCTTCTGTAACATGGAACCTGAGCACTTTCTCCATTAAAGCTTAAGACATCATACTTATAATATCAGTATTATCCAAAATATTACATTCTTCAGGGACAGTAAATGACAAATAGATCAGAAGAGCTTTTACATAATGTAATTTTCTTCTGTGCCAATGCAGGAGATAAAGTTCTACTACCTGGTATAGATATTCTAATTTAAAAACAAAGGCATATGTCAGCAGAGCTACGCAACCTAATGTACAGATGTCTTCCTTCAGCTAAAATGTCACCTAGTTTTGATATGACTGTAGCCACGAAATGTGTCTTCACCAGTGAAATATTCTGGCCTTGACCTTAAATACAAATATAACCTCTGCAGATTTATTGCAACTTTAATCCCATTTCTTAGGATTTATGCTCAAAATTCAGCCCTGCCATCAGCTATCCAAACATATCAATAACAATCTTTAATATATAAGTATCTCAAACAGAAAATGAACTCTACAAGTGCCCTATACAAAATAATATGTTAAAAGCATATGTCTATAACCCTTGGTATTTCTTGTGAACACATTTCTTCTGTGCTTACTTTTTCAGATTTTAATGTCTCAGTATTTATAGATCCTACACTAAAGCAAATACCCAGTGAAGCTTGACTTATTTGATTACTTTTAGCTCTTAAATTTCTAGACAGACAAAAAATTACCATAAGTTCCACGTTACTCATGTCACAGGCTAAATATTTAATAATACATAATATTCTGTATTTGCTGTAGAGCTCAGTGGCATTCAGTAAGGCTGCTTCTTTACCATTCTTTTAAAATCCAAATTCTTGCTAAATCATATGCAGATTACTGATGAATATCAGCCAGAATTTACCTTTTTTTTTTTTTTTCCCCCAGCATCTGCACAGAGAAAACTATGAAGTTTCTTGTTTTCTAGTGAGATCTGACTCTGTCATTGCATTCACTTACACTGTACATGAAAGCTACATCTCAGCCCTGGGCTGTAGGCTGGGGATGTCCCCTTGTGTACAAAGTAAGCCCTGGACTCCACTGAGTGCTGGCAGCACTGCCCTACTGTAAAGTTTTCTTTGTTCTCCCTGTGATTAGGAACCAGACTCCAGTGCTTACTACAAAATGGTGCAATTAGTTTATAAATAATTATAATACATTTTAATGTGATAGATAACAGTTCTTTTAGGCAACAGAAAAAAAGCAACAGAAATTCCCAAGAGCAGCATCGTTCTGGTGATGCAGAAGCCCTGCTAGCAATACTATGTGGGAGGAAAACGGCTCCAGCTGTAAATCAGCTCCTTGCTCCTCAGCAGCTCCTGCTGGAAATCTGAATGTCTGCAGGGCAGAACTCCTTAGACTGCAGACTCCCAACTAAGAGAAAGCTCTACAAGTAGCCAGTCTTCCCCTCTCCTTAATTCTCTTGGCAAGTTTATGATTTAAGCCACTCTGAAATCATCCTGCAGAGAAGAAATTCCCAGGGAATTCCCATTTCTGAATGTAACTTGGACTTAGCTAAAGGCTGCCAGACACAGACACAAAGGGAACCTGGCTCTTCACCCCTATTCCACAGGTCCAGCAGGTGGTAGGGCTCAGCTTAGCATGGTTCCAATGCTCCAGCCTAAAGCAGTTCTGCTTTGAAGATGGAGCACTACTTACACTTGTTTCAGTGCCTCAAATCATCCAACGTGGCATAACCTAAGAACTCAGGCAAGCAAACACAGCCATCAAGATACTTAAAAACTGCACAATCACTTTTGAATACTAATTACTGCAAGTAGACATTTGTGGAACTGCACACTGCACATGTAGCTGAAGCTAGAGCATCTGATTAGCCATGCCCTTTCAAGTTTCAGATTTCCTGAGCAGATATGCATTCCAAAATGTATTATCTAAATCTAATTAAAAACTCAAAAACCATACCTCAATTATTTAAGCCTCTCTACAGAGTAACAAATTGTGCTAAAATAGAAGTTCATCAACATTTCCATCAGGAATTATGTTGTTCAAATGTATAAAGGTAATTAAACCCATTGAATGTGCTTTAGTTATTTATTTGCATTTTTACTGGTCTCTAATAGAAGACACACCATTCAACAGCCTAGGTGCCCTTGGCAGTCTTCTGAAGAAAGTAATAAAAACTAATAACACCTAGCTCTTTGCAGTGCTTTCGCTAGCAGACCTTAAATTGCTTTGCAGAGGAACTAAGTCTCCTTATAGTCTTTAGTTGCAGCAAGTGAAAATCATGTCTGTACATAGGTACATCCTCATCTGTGCACAATAACAGTGCAATAATCATGTATCTTAAGATTATTTTTAGAGACAGCTCAGTTTAAAAACACACCTTACACCTACTCTAATTTATTACGCTGCTGAGAGTTTGTTTTCCTGAGGGCTGCAAGAAACAGTGAAAAGTGTCTGAATGTTTCAGGTCTGTCAAGAGTAACAGGCGGTGCATTCACATTCCTGGAGGTGTACGAGAGTTGGCTAACATTCACATGTCCATCCCCAGACTGCTATTCCTCCGTGCAAGGGAGGAAAACAAAATGAGCTTCTCTTGCTTACAGTATAAAAATAATAAACCTCTCTAATGGATGCACTGTTGCAAAATCACAACACTTACATAGTTTATCATTCTAATTTCTCAACTTATAGACCCTGTGGGTAAGATTTATGCACTAAACAAGAACTGTGATTACAACACAGTAACATCTTTTGAAACCTGACTAAGCTAGCTTAGCAGAAGAGAAAAAAAATGCTTCAAAGAGGACAAGATGTTCAGCAGTTGTCCAGTTGCATTTCAGTTTGAAAGAGAAAAAGCAAATGCACTTTGGGTTCTAGTTTGCTTCTATTAATCTGTATTTTTGCCTTGTCTCATTCAAATGTATACATAGTTTCACATAAATTTCCATCTGTTGAAAAGTATGGAATACTGAAAACAGTTTTTATGATGACTGAATAATCTAACTCAGATCGCAGCTAAAGACCATCTTAATTATTCAGGAAACTCCACGTTTCTTCACACACATGTTAGGCTTTGATTCACCACACCTCCTTTAGGAGTGGATAGTTATTCATGAAATTCCCCTATTCTTAGGTCAGGCTGAGGGTCACAGGGCATCCAACATATCTGTTAATCTCATAACCATCTGGAATTTCCTTCACAACTGTTTCAGAATTAAATATCCTTTCTTCCAAGAAACAAATTATTACTTAGTAGAAAACAAACAAATCTTCCAAATAGTGTAACACCAGACAGATTTTGCTTTCCTCTTATTCTCACCAGTCCACAACTGGAATCACCATTTCCTTCAGGAGCTTCCACAGCCTGCCTCCCAGGAGGAGCACCCTGCAGGGGATGCCTATGACACTTCCTCACATTTGACGATTGTCTCTTCTTAAGAACACATTAACAATTTAGCATCCTTAGAACCTCCTGACTCCTGGAAAATCAGGCCTCAAAAAGCACAGACGTAGGTGACTGGCATATCTGGCAAGTCATTTTTACCTCCCACGTATTTTTCTTCATGAATCCAATGAAAGTTTTAAGCAAGGAATTTTCAATTCATGATTTTCTAGCACAGGCCCGACTCCACAACTTTCCTGTGGCTAGAATCAAGCATCTCACAGTCCCTGCTTCCCCCATGTTTGAGAAAACTTCCCACCTCTGCCATTTCTCAATTGTCTGCCACATTCCCTTCTCTCCAGAGACTCCTGAAATGTGCACATATACTCTTCCTATCACGCTTCTAAAATAGCAAACTGAGTTTTTTGTTTTCTCCCTCTGCTGCAGGACCTCCCTTATTGCTCATTACCTCTTTTCAGTTACCTTTGCTGTTCAGTGTCTCAGGTCTGCAGCAAAAGACCTAGCACGTACAAGATGACTGATCATACATCGACAAGCACAGCGCAGTCCGTGCTGTTTGGCTCATTCAGAGCCTGTCATTTACATGAGGCAGCTGTGCTGGTGCAGCAGATGTATGTTTGCCACCTGGTCATCCAGCAGGAATTTCCATCCCGCTCTGTCAGACACTTGGTTGTGGCACAGTGTGTCAGTCCTCCGGTGAGTGACAAATGAGGGCTACCTCTTAACAGTTGATATGCCAAAGAAATCAACCTGCAAAGCACACACTGTGCAAGTCTGTCAAAGTCCCTCTCAATAACTAGGTGACATACAAATATTGCTTGATTTCTATACTGCATCATCTGTGGTGTTTATAATATTATTACATTCAGCTCCCCTTCTGTCAATCATATAAGACATAGTATGTTCTACTGAGACATGTACACATACTTCGCTGAAAATGATTAATATCTATTTCCATAAAGCTATGGAGCATATGTTTGTTTTCACTAATTAATATAAATTGTTTTCAATTTTAGAGAACTCTGCTGAAAATAATTCTGCATTAACTGGATTTAAACCAGAATATAAAGTGTTTCAAGGTGGACCGCCTGGCAATGATGTGCAGCTGATCACAAATGAGGGATCCAGATCAACCTGTGTCTTGTTGATGGAGTAACTGCTGCCTTCACATGTGAATATAAAAGCATGATATTTAGTTTCCTCACCTGCACAAATGATGTGTTTACCTATTCTGAAGTGATGTCATCAGATTCTAGCCATTTTGTATAGGAGTTAAAAATTATAAACCCACATTCAGATGGTTAAAACAATTATTTGTACTTGAATATGATTGTGTTATGAAGAAATGTCACCACTTACAAAAATATGAGTGAAATGTGACTTCTACAAACAGATCTGCTGATATAAATAAAATATGCTTTACAGAAGGTTAAATAAAACTGCCTGGCGTAATTAGCCATTAACATGATTCCTTGTAACAAAGGCCACCAACACAGCAATACTGAAGGAATAAATATCTGGAAGAACTGAAGAAAACATGGCTAAATTGTTTGACAAGTATATTAAAATACCCATTTGAAACTCACTACAAGTTCTTTCACAAGATGAGTCCACGTAAACTTATCAGGCAGATCCTCCATCCCATGACTTTACCTCCCATGTTCTAAAGTGAGAGCTGCACTGGGATGCGCAGCAGGACAGCACACAGAAGGACGGAGCACCACCCCTATCCGAGGGGCTGATTTGTTTTCTCCACATCCCTCCTGATGCCTCTCTCCCTTATTATTTCAGGTATTTAAAGTAAAAGGACTTGATATTAATTTTTACAACCGTAACATACAAATCCAAAACCAAGAATTACACAGCAGGACTACAAAACAGCCTGTACAGAGTCCTTTGGTCTCATCTGCTAGTCTCCTAAAGAGAAAGGAAAAGTAGAGCAAAAGTCAATTATTTGCAAGTGCGCTATTTCCATTGTTTTCTTCCATAGCTGGTATTACTTACATATTCATTGAAATCAACATTATTTCTACAGGTAATGAGTGTTTAAATTAACTGCCATGATTCACTCTAGCAATGTAATGGAAATCAACTTTCTCATCTACAAATCCCATCATCCCAAAAAGAAGGATGGTTGACATAAGAACTGCCTACAAATGCAGTGGAAAAGAAATACTTGCGAAAGTAGTAAAAGGAACAGTCCAATGGAGAGATACCAGAGCGCACAGAGCACAGGAGCTGAGAGTCTCACACACATGGAAATATGACAAAAACAAACTCCTGGGGATGTTGCTTTCAATCAACACATGGAAAGTTACTTTTCTGTAAATGATTTTGCTTTGAAATTGGAAGAAGAACATAGACATATGTGCATTAGACAGAACATAGAGTACACGACATATTCCAGGTAACAGAACAACACACCAATAGGGAACACGTCTTACTTTATCAAATCAAATATCTACAGGCAAAAAAAAAAAAACACAAACAAAGAAAACTACAGAAGAGTATTTTACAGTAGCTCAGAACTGTTAATTCAGATTGCAAAAAGAAAAATGCGTTTTAACAGCAACAGTGGACCTTCATCAAAAGCAGCAAAAAAGAGCAACAGATATTGATTCCTCTTTGAAGTGCTTGGAAGCCAAATGTTTCCAGGATTAATTAGCAATCATGCTAATTAAGGAGTCAAGTCACAGTATCATCAGGCTTGTAGTGGTGGAAAGCTTTTCAACCCGTTTTTAATTTATGAGCTTGCTGACTTCTGTCCATACTTCATGAGCAGCTTTGATCTCAGCATTGGCCTCATGTTTGTTTTCCTTGCTCTGAAACAGTGAATTTGAACTTGCCTTTCTATCTAAAATGTTATGGCTGAGCAAGCAATTAAAAATTCTTACACGTAAACATTTAACCCACACTGAGACTCTCAGAAGAATGCATAAAACAAAGTAAGATGAAAGCGAAACAGCGTTTCTGAGAGTCAGCTCTACTTTGAAAATAGCTTTAACTTCTTCCTGTTTACAACTCTATGTGTTCCTTTAAGACAAACTGAGGTACACAGAGTCCCACCCTAGGTCAGAGGAAATGGCAACTTATAACTTTATCTCTTCACTTATAAACAGTAAAAAATATGAACCTTCATGAAACTCGAGAGCTTGGTTAGAAAGCTCCTCTCTGCTCCCCTTTGTTTTGGTTTGTAATTCCCCCAGCACCATGCAAGCACCAGCACACACTGCCTCCTGTGCAACAGAACCCTGACTGCGGGATGAGGGGCAGGGAAATGAACAATGGACATGCAAGTGCTGTGGGGAAAAGTGGAATGTCACAGCAGAGAAAGCTGGAACACAGCATCATTAGGAACCAGGCTTCATTAACTCCAGTGCCAATGTGAAAATGTTTTGCTGTTGCTTTTAAGCAACACAATATAGACGCTACTGCAGAACACATGAATATGGAAGAGTATATTAATAGAGTATTCAAAACGTATCACTAGCAATGCAAAAATTTCATGTCATTAATCTTGCTCATAGCAACCAGCTATCCTGTCTGAAGAAAGCTTGGAGGAATTTTTTTTAAAGAGGTAGGCTCTTTTCCTATAATCCTACCTCATAGCAGATAAGATTGAAAGAATTTTGTTAATCTGGAAGAAGCAGCCTAATTGTAGTAAGCTCTCCATTGAGAAACAATACAAACACACACAGATTCTATGTGCCTATTCTTCTAACAGTAGCAACACAGGAGATTCAAGTAACCATCAGTATAACCCACTTATGGGTTGTTTGATCTCAGTTATGTAGAGAGGTAAAAATAAGGGAGAACAAATATGTGATGGACAACTTGTCATTTTCAGTATCCCAGACATGTTTTTCCAGTACTGTTCTTATTACAAGTTTATGTTGTGATGCCAATTTCTGATGTTCTGCTAATCGATGCTCCTATTCTGAAGTCAAATCAAGAACAAAAACCTTCAGAGACTTTATTTCTCTATAATTTAATTTCAGAGCTGAAATTCTATTTCTTCATTAGGCCCTTTGCAGGACATTTCTCAACATATGCATATGTTCGTCGGGGCTTTGTTTCACCACAGCAAGACCGTTTGCTCCAAGGAAAATACAATAAAACTTTCTGCACATGAGATGAACACAGTGAAATGCTGAAGTTTTCCTTTATAAGACTCAGTCTTACATAGAAAATCAAGGAGAGTTCTCTCCAAAATCAACAGAAGTTGCATGGTGAGAGTCAAGCACATTGCAGAAGGCTTCAGCTGACTCTCTGCTCATGTAAATGTCTTACATGACACATATGGATAGCATCTGTGCAACTTCACGAAGAATTTCACTGTGATAAAGTTTCTACGACATTTTTACAAGGACTCATGAGCTATAGGTTATAAATAAGATACACAGAAGGAACACATATTGCCATAAAAACAACATAAATATAGTCAACGGGTATGGAATATGTTGAACCCACCTTGTCCCTTATCTTCTCCCTAATGAATACTTATTGAGATGAGAAAAGGAGGGACCTATATGGCATAAACATGCTAATACACTTCTTTAACCACTTCAAGGTAAAACAGAATGACAAGAAAGCAAGCAGGTATGCTCTGGACAATGCTCAGTGAAAATAGCTGCCATTCTGTAAAGAAAACTATACTGGGAAAATAAATCTGCTTTCTATCACACAGAGAAGGGAGAACTATAAAATCACATCTTTATCATGAAGATTAAGTGAACATTTATGCTTTCTGAAAAGAAAGATTTTCAGTGTTTTATTGCGAAAAATCTTTGACCCAACCACCAAACCTTGCATTGCAAATAACTCAGGGTTTGCACCCTCCAAGTCTGTACAATGTCTTGCTGGAATAATTACATGACAAACTTCCTGGAAATCAAGCACTAAAAAAAAACAACATGAGGCTGGCATGCTGCCATAAGACTCAATACATAATTCAAAAAATTACTCTATACCGATGCTGCCACCAATATAATTTCTGCACAATTACTTTTGTATTCAATTGATAGTGAATGGAGAAGAATTATCATCTTATTTATATGGTTCTTACCTACCTGTTGTGATTTCATTGCAATTCCTGTAAATAGAAAGAGGATGTCATGCTTTTCAAAAAACCTGACACATGATTGGCAAGACTGTAATTAAATGGCACACTCCTGTAGACAGCAATCCTGACCAACAGTGGAAAAAAATCTCATCATTTCTTTTTGTTGAGAAAAATGTGAAAATCTATTCTACACATGCTCTTACTTCTACAAATTATTTCCTGTAATA